>JARHVA010007530.1:555000-663261 GCA_037957365.1 Torreya grandis | reverse complement strand
GATTATGTTTTTCAACAAAGACTTCACTTTTCAACATGAGAAATTATACCCAATTTTTAGGAGTGAAATTATCAATGAATGTGAGTGAATATTTGGTCCCTAGTTAATAATGAGTTGTAAATATCATTAAATCACTATGAACCTACTATAGTAGTACATGTGCATGTGTGGCCTTGTTAATTGTGAATGTATTTTAATGTTTTTTACTAACTAGAGTTCTAGTTTGAATTTCATCAATACATTATACCTTTGTAAGGATATTTTCAAGATTTTTTTCACTTATTTGTAGCATATATCCAAAATTTAAATTCCATATCCTCTCATGGAATAATTTTATGAGTCTATCACCATGTGATACAAGTGAAGAATCAAAATACTTACAAGAAGACTCAAACTTATCAAAAGTGTAGAGTCTTGTAGAATGATATATTATACCTGTATCAAATATCTTATTAGGATCATTACATTCTCTTATTAAAAAATCATGTGGATTAAAATCCATAGTTTTAATAGTGCCAAATTTACATATTTGATACATATAGATAATATTGAAAGAGACTTGGGGTAAAAGCATTACATTGTTAAAATAACCATCTTATTTATCGATAGTGCCCAATCCCAAAACTTTAATATGTGAATAATTTTACAGATAATATGTGATGTAATATAATTTTTAAGAGTATATAATATATCCCAATAATGAGTGAGATGATGACAAGCACATGAGTCAAAAAAACCATTTATCATTAGATGGGGATGTAGCTCTTGCTTAAAGATCTTTCCATTTTCCTGTGTGAGGATTAGAAGATGGAGAAAGCACAAAAAAATTGTGTTGCTTCAATGTTACATATAATCTTACCATCTTCTTAAGACATATTATTTAATCATGATTGGGATCACCATAAAAGTTACAAGGACCAAAAAAATCAATTTTTGCTTAAAGTTATTTTTACTTTTAGAATATTGACGTGGCACTGTGGTGGTATCTATAAGTTTATTTAAATACATAAACCTTTACATAGATTTAGGTTATTTTTTTTTCCTTTTTAGGTATGGTCTACTAGTTCATGACTAAAACTAGGTATAACATCTAGGGCCATTAGTTATTTTTTTTCCTAGTTAGTCTTTCAAGACAAACTTTCAAATAAGGCCATTGTAATTCTTCACCTAATGTATCTATCATGGTATAGAATCCAGAGTAAAATACACTATATGGTCCTTTCAATTTTGACAAAATCATTAAGATGCACTCCTTATCACTTTTATCCTTGTTACCATCTTTCAACTATGAGCTAATAGATTTGAATTTTTGAAGAATTCATCTATTGAATGGAAAGACGATGGGTAAACAAACCACTTGTTTAAATATTTAATTTCAACATTTTGAATTAATTTAGTTTTCCAAATAGGTTTCTAATCTTTACCCATACCTCTTTGGCATTGTAGGATCTGCCAATGTGAAATTGGAGATTATTTGAAATATTGAGGATAATTAATCAAAGAGCCTCATCTTGCTTGAATCCATATGCATATTTGTCCTTTTTATAGGTTAATGTATTGGTTGTTGTGTCATAAAAAATCCTCCATAATCTATTTGATTGAAGTAGTTGTTTTTTTTTTAGCTTCCAAGCATGGTAATCTCTAGAGTCTAGAGGTTCTAACAATTAAGTATCCATTCCCAAAGAAGAAGATGACATTGACAATAATAATATATACATTATTTATACAAATTTATTCAAAAAAGTTTAAAAATAAACTAATCCCATTACAATTAAAAATCTTCTGACGATATTTTCACCTTGTTCAATACAAATACTACCTCTAGTTATAATACTGCAAAACTACATTTGATAAGGAAATAAGTGTTTTAGCCTAAAAAACTTTTCAAAATTACTATTTTTGTTTTAAAAACACTGAAAGTGGATTTATGTAAAAAATAGATAGATGTATTTGAACCCAAGACCTCTACCCTATCATTTTTAAAATAAAATCATTGTAGCCATTTTACCAAAGTCAACTTTGTAAACATGAAACACCAAACTTTATTTTAAAACACTTTTAAAAAAGAATTTAATCAAAAAATATAAAAGATGACTCACATGAGTGAGAGGTAGATGTGGAATATTGGATTTTTCATAAGAATATTTCTTTATTCCATTAAGGCATGGTTTTCAAGCAAAAATCCAGATAAAATTCATTAAAAATTGCTCACTCCTCTAACCACCTTCTAAAAATGTTATGGAAAAGATAAAACAAAATTCATATGGATCAATTCACAACTGCATATCATAATTAAAACTAAGTGGAAAAAAAATGAGGACAACATGTCAGTTTTCTAGTGAAACAATCCAAAAATTCAAAAAAAAAATAAAAAAATCTATACATCCTCTAGAAAGCAAAACCTATACTAGGGTAGGGAGTTACTAAAAACCTAGTCAATAGATTTGGCTCTAGGACTATACAGCCTAATATAAGGATGCTTCCTTAAAATTAATGAGGATAAATGACTCAATTTCTTATGCCCCTATAATTTAATATTTTTATTTTCAAACTTTTACATTCTAAAACATTCAAAAAATGTATAGAAATTGCCAAAAAAATCTTCTAAACAAGAGTAATCTAGTGAGAGAATAAAAGATTTTCAGAGCATAATAAAGTAATGTATTTTATGTGTTAAGATATAAAATATGTTAAAAAAATGCAATGGATAGGTTCTTCAACTAAAACTCCAAGATACGAAACCATGTATAAATGATCGGGAGATACACAAGACCCACACAATCAATTTAAGACATAGAACCTACAACAAGAAACCGACAAAAATAATTCCAAAGAATAAAGAAAATATATTTATTCAATCACTCCAAAACAATAATTTATGTCCCATAATTATCTTTCTATCTCTCAATATGTAATTTATTATATTTCAAATATATATTACAAATAGTTTTATGTTTGGGAATAAACTATTTGTCATTATTGCACTAACAAAGAAAACTGAAAAAATATTCAATCTAAGTATTACATTCAAAATATTATTGAGAGAATATCAACAATAACATAAAAAAAATACCCTAAATAATTATAATTAACCTTAAGTAATATATAACTTACCCTAGCTAAAATAAAATAGCCCTAGGTAATCTTAAACACACATTATTCTAATAGAAACCTTCGTAAATGCATGTACCCTAAAACCTCAAATGCATGAAAATAACACATTACCAACATTAGGGAAATCACAACACACCAAAATGTATCCCTATAAAAATGAATTTTTCCTTATAAAACATGTTTTATAGCCCTTTTCACCTCCAAAATTTTGATAAATTCTTTCCTTACCTTCTCATGTTGACCCTATAATTTTAGCCAATCACAAGGCCAAATGATTCACACACCCACATTCAACGAGGTTAACACTAAGATAATTTGAATGATTAACCAGAGTTATTAACATCATATTTAGTGCATTGATATCTAAAATTGGTTCCAAACTATAATATTATTGGATAAAAAGTCATTATTAGTTTATGAAGTAAATTTATTTGTATACGAAGTATCTAATCCAAATATTCACTTCTTCTTCCGGTGTGGATTTCCTTGTCCAGATTTATAGTGGAATGATTTTAAGCTTATTTTAAACATTGAAAATTTCTGAAGTGAAACCTATGTTACAATCGTTTCAAAAGATCTGTTATTTTTTTTTATATTTAATTTCTTTGCATTTTAGCTATGTGTTCTACCGATGAAGGCCCTCTCAAGAATATATTAAGAAATAAGTGATTTGAAAAAATATTCAATCATGTGTAGTCAATATATACATGTTACGTGTGTGTCTTCAAAATTTTATCATGGCTACGGTGTCATGTGGGGAAAAAATATCTACCCTCTAATTTCATATCCATAATTTCGTGATCTGTAATGATGATAGAGTAAAAAATATAAAAACCCAACTTATATCCTCTTCTTTGTATCTTAAGTTTAAGAATATAGAAAGTATAACTAGAATTATCTTATAATATCTATATTTTTTATGGATATAGATATAAATGTAACACTTATAAATGGCCCTGTGGAATTTTATTAGTCATTCATTTACATACTTTTAATATGTAGTTAAAGTATTTTATCCACAATTTTAATAATTGTTTGTTTTTATGGGATTTTTTCTCTTTTTTTTAAAGTCATTTCAAGATAATCTCTATTAGTAGTAATTAACATAATTATATTTATTTCTTCACATTTTTTGCATAATAATCAATAAGGAATATATTTGATTGAAGTATGGCCATAATTACACCTTTTTGCATAAAATGTAACCAAATTTTTAGTATACCACATGTATGTATGTATGTACATATGTATAAACCTTTTTTCATAAAATGCAACCATTTTTTAGTATCTCCCCCTCCACACACACAAATATTGTGTGTGTGTGTGTGTTTATTTATATGTATGTATATGTACATACATGTATGGTATGATAAAAAAAAGTAGGTGTATTTTATGGAAAATAATTGTAATTACTACCATACTTCCATAAAATTTAGTCATTGGGCCCCTACCTTTTGTTTTTGATAAGGTAAGGCGGCAAACCAGGGGCCGAACCCTTCATAGTGCAAAAAGGACAAGAAGACAATTAAACAAAATATGCCTTCAGAGAGACGACGGCATTAGCAAAGAACCAACAGACACAGAAACAAGAAAAATAAGAAATAGAAAGACCAGAGTCAGAGGGGACTCTCCTTACATAATCATTGATTTGAGAAGATCATTATGTTTCTTAGTATTCTCTGCATTGTCAGCAGTCCCAATATTACCCACTTCTTTCAGTATAGACATGTTCAGGAGAATTGTATTCTGGAGTCCCTTGGTGAAATTTTACTCCAGCTTTTGAATACGATCCTTTAGGGCCCCTATTTCAGATTTCCAATCTGTCTCATTCTCTATTTCCTCACCAGCTTCCTCGACATACATTTTCCCCTTATTGTCAGCAGTTTCCATAGTGTCAGCACCATGCTCCTCAGTAACCTCAAAATCCCTAGTCTCCTACTTCCCTCCTGTGTCTTCAAAAATTTCTTGTATTTCTAGATCCTTAGACTCTTCCTCCTGGGTTGCTTCCTCTAAAGTGCTTTATGAATAATCAATAAGTCTGGCCTTCGGGGCTAGTTTACCAGTAATCCTCCCTGACCTGCTAACTCTAGAGGAGAAGCCTTCCTTATTAACTTTGGAAGATTTATAAAATTTGCCACCTTGGCCTACCGTGGCCCTACCTGGATTTTTGTGGGTCCCCTCCATAGTCTCCCTAATATTCTCTTCCTCCTCCTCAACCTTCCTCTTCTTACCCTTCTTACTCGCAAAGGAGATGGGGGTGTCAACAAGGGTCTCTTCTCGGGTGGAGAAAGAAACATCTTTTATTTTGGTAGGATTAGGGGAAAAATAGGACTCATCAATAGCATCACCAAACACCGGATTGGAAGGAATGTCGCCACTATCAATTTTGATAGTCTTGGATGGCTCAAGGGCTCGGTGAAAGTTGTATAGGTAGAAAATGAGGCCCTGGTGTAAGGGAATAGGGTTCATGTCCAACTTTTTAGACATTTTAGCTCTCACCCTAAGGACAGAGTGTTCTAAAGAGGAGAGCAGGTAAAAAGGAAAACTAATAATAGCATTACACCTGAAGTGATTTAACATAGGAAGATGGTAATTGTAAAACCTAGTAAATCAACCTTCGAGCATGAAGTACTTCATGAGAATGAAGCACACTCTGTCTCATGGCTCAGGTAGTTTATCCCACTCGAATCCTCCCTGATAAGGGATGAGTTCTTCTCCCTCTCCCAGGAATAGTTTATGGCTTGAAAGATCCATAATTTTTGTTTTCCTTTGAAGCTTTGTCCCCTGCCTGGTCATTCCAGTGGCCATGACAATCACTTTTTTGAAGATTTCAAAACTGATTCTACCAACTGTGACCCACCTATTTCACTAGGATGTTGTAAATTGCTCGAACAAGTTTTCATCGAAACCATTAAGCCTTTCTAGATATGGGCTGATACCCCCTTCTTTACAATAATGCCATACCAGTGGATTATCTTTAAATTCATAGCAGGATACTGGTTCAATACAAATTCGGTCTCCTCCCATCTTGGCTTTGCAGACCCAACCTGTGAAGTTCTTAAATTCAGTCTTTAGATCTGAAATGGTTACTAACCCTTGCTTCTATTTATGCATAATGAAGATGTGATGGCTCATTATTCAAAATACCCTACAGAGATGACATTGTCTACTCCCATGCTTGGAAATCATTTCCCATTGATCTTCATAATGATGCTCATGCACCTTAACCTCTTGATATAATAAATCATGAATGATTGTCAAAGGAGTACAAAAGTTATCAAGTTTCGAGATCCATGATGGCCTCATCCACATGGACCGCCTCCAAGAGCTATCCTTGTCATAGATCCACCTCATCCTTGACAAGTCATCTCCTTTTGAATAATATCCCTAATGTTTAAGGGAATATGAACACCTTGTCGCCACACCCTTCAACCTAAAAATTGCTGACCAAGATTGGCATAGGCATCAACAACACTATTTCCCTCTCTATAGATATGAGAAATCTCCATTCCAAAGAACTTCTGCAAAAGAATTTGAATATCTGTAATGATATCTCTTAGCTTAATTCCCACATTTGATGCTTTATTAACAACATCTATGACCATTTTAGACTTTCCTTGTATACCCAAGTTCCTTATTCCTAGGGTTATTGCCAATTTTAACCCCCATAAGAGAGCCATTGCTTCAACATAGTTATTGGTCTAGCTTCCTATTCCACCATCATAGACAACAATCATCCATCCTTTATCATTCCTTGTAATTCCTCCTCCACTAGCTTTACCATCTGACTTTGATGCCCCATCAAAGTTGAGTTTCATATAGTAAGGCTTTGGGGGAATCCACTTAGTATTTAGTCTATGTAGGATTTGGAGTTATTATACTCAGGGATCTAGTTTAAAACCTTTCATTTGGCTGCAATTTTGTTTTCAATTTGAGATAGGGGTTTCTTCACAGCATGAATCTGGGCTGTGGTGACACTTTCCATAAGGGTCTTAACAAAAGAGTGAAACACCTGAGATGCATTTCTAGCAGTGTCCCTAGAAATTATGTGGTTGCGCTCTTTCCATAAAATCCAACTCAAACATGGTAGAGTTTTCTTCCATAATTCCATAAGCCAAGGATGTGTGAAGGTTGGATTCCAGCTAAGGATTACTTCTTTAAGGTTAGAATTACAAACCCATTCAATACTAAAGTTATTAAGCATTATGCCCCATAATTCTCGGGAAAAATCATAGTGGATGAAGAGGTGTGAAATCGATTCCTCTTTTGAACCACATAAAAATCATCATGTTAACCAAGGTAAACCCTCTCTTTTGAATATTATCCTGAGCTAGGATTTTGTTATGAGCAGCAACCCACCAGAACATGTTAATTTTTGGAATAAGTTTATAATTCCAAAACTTTTTCCATACATCTTTATTCTAAGCCTTAGGAATGAGCAGATGGTAAGCAGACTTGATATAAAATGATCCATTTTTATTTGGCCACTAGTACTGTTCATATTCACGAGGGAAGAGAGGGATTTTGATGTCCTAAACACACTATTGTATCTCCCTCACTCTAGGGAAAAGCTCAGGCTAGTGATCACATCAATCTAATAGATTTTTCTAGCTCCACATCCCATTGTTATTTTCCATATAATGACTGACTCTATTTCCAAAAAAATGAGTAGCCAAGTCAGCAATCTCTCCATAGTTTCCTTGTGTGATGATAGATTTGTCCTTTAACTAGATATCATCCTAGAATTTAATATGCCAACCATTTCCAAGTTTCCATCTAATTCCCTGCTTAAGAAGGCTTTTGCTTTTTAGCATTTTATTCCATATCACAAATCCCTAGGGTAATCCAATCTATTGAAGAAAGTTGGAATCATCAGTGTTATGCATGTATTTGGCATACATTATTTTCCCCCAATCATTATTTTTATGGATCAAGTTCTAACTAATTTTTGAGAGAAGGGCTTTGTTCATGTTCTTGATAGACCTAATATTGAGTCCACCATGGGATTTTGGAAGACACACTTTTTCTCATCTGACTAAGGACATTCTCTGTTTGTCTTCCACCCCCATCCATAAAATTTTTCTTTGAATCTGTTTCATTTTGTCAGCAAAATACGTAGGAATTTTAAAAAGAGATAGGAAATATGTAGGAATACCTTGCAACGAGGCTCAAACAAGTTGCAGTTTACTAACACTGCTGAGGAGTTTCCCTTTCCAACAAAGAAGTTTCCTTTGCGTTCTTTCCACAATTCCATTCCAAAAACTAGGAGGTACCTCTTTGACCATGAGTGGGAGACCCATGTAGGTATCTGGTAGAGCAGCTTCAACACATTCTAATATATCAATGATTATATGTCTAAGGTCATTAGGAGTGTTGAAGAAATACACATTGATTTTTTCAAAATTTATCCTTTGTCTATACTCTATGGCATAATTATTTAAGATATTCATCCATCTTCTATCTTCAATCACCGATGAGATGCCAAAAAAGATGGTATCATCCACAAACTGTTGCACCACCATAGGATAAAGGGATGAGGCAGGTTTGATGCCCACTAACTTTTTTGAGGCTATATTTGCTTATATGTATCTTGACAATGCCTCTGCCATAATGATGAATAAGTATGGGGAGAGAGGGTCTCCCTGGTGAATTCCTCTCAAAGATGAAAAAACCCTCTAGGTACACCATTTACTAGAACTGAAAATTTTGCAGAAGAGACAATGTTCCATATCAAGCGAGACATTTTATCATTAAACCCAAATTTTTTTGACTTAGAACAGTAAAGTCCATGAGACTCTATCATATGCTTTATAAATATCTAGCTTGAGAGCCATACCAGGGATCCTGCTCTTATCCATGGAGTGAATAGTCTCATGTGTGGTGATCACAGCATCAAGAATCTACCTTCCTAAGATGAATCCTTTTTATGCAGGAGAAATAATTTTGTATAGCAAAGGTTTAATACTCATAACTAGGACTTTAGTACATAACTTATAAATAGTGTTGCATAGACTAATGGGCCTGAAATCAATAAGGTGTGTAGGTTGTGATTTTTTAGGAACAAGTATTATGAATGTATTATTAGCTTGTTTCAGAAGTTTACCTAATCTAAAAAAATCATGAACAACAGTTGTAAGATCCACTCCTACTATCTCCCAATATTCTTGAAAGAATATAGGAGGGAAGCCATCAGGACCTGAGGCTTTGAATGTACCCATGGAAAATAAACTAGCATGGACTTCTTCCTCAGATATAGGCTTTAACATCTCCAAATTATCTTCTTCAATTATCAAACAGGGAATTTTATCAATGAATTGGTTCATAGGTCTATCATTCCCATCATCATTATTTTCTTCAGTGAGCAGATTCTGAAAGAAAGCCCTAGCTTGTTCTCCTATCTCATAGTCTTTGGTTATAATGTCACCATTATCCAAAACTAGCTTTGTTATTGAATTGGCCTTCCTATGTTTCATGGCCGAGAGATGAAAGAAGGCAGTGTTCCTATAACCCTCTTTAAGCCACTAAACATGAGATTTTTGTTTCCAAAAAACCTCTTCTCTTTCCATTAGATTCTTTCATATAGAAGACAGGACATTCTCTTCTTTTAAAGTGTCTTCAGAATCATCCCCTTGAGCCATCTGTTGCTAAATATCTTTGAGTTTTCCCACTATGTTTTTCTTCTACTGAAAGACCTACCCAAAGCTATATCTATTCCATCCATAGTCTTGTTTAATATGTTGGAGTTAAATAATACATGAGGAAATAAATATTATTATGATTTATTACTACTAATAGATATGAGTGATAGTTTCCAAAGAGGCTATTTATTTATTCATTTTGTTTGTGTGTGTATGTCTATGTGTCTGTACACACACATGTGCACACAATAAAATAAATAGCCTCTTTGAAACATATCAATATTTAGGTTTGAAACATTTTTAATTAGATATACATTTTAGATTTCAATTATTTTTCTAAAATAAACATTTTGATAGATAGTAGCGAATAGATTTATAATAGTGGTATTTTTAAATATATGATAGAGTATAATTTTTATGCCAAAATTAAAACAAATTTAAACATAATGATTACTAAATTTATGAAAATTTATTTTATATCCTTTATAATCAAAAAAATATTATTACATGTTTAACATGTTCATAGTAATAAACAAGTATATCTAGATTAACTTGAGTGTGTGTGTGGACACACACACACACACACACACACACACACACACACACACACACACACACACACACACACACACACACACACACACACACACACACACACACACACACACACACACACACACACACACACACACACACACACACACACACACACGCGCGCGCGCGCGCGCGCACACACATACACACACACACACACACACACACACACACACACACACCCACACACACACACACACACACACACACACACACACACACACACACACACACACACGTGTGTGTGTGTGTGTGTGTGTGTGTGTGTGTGTGTGTGTGTGTGTGTGTGTGTGTGTGTGTGTGTGTGTGTGTGTGTGTGTGTGTGTGTGTGTGTGTGTGTGTGTGTGTGTGTGTGTGTGTGTGTGTGTGTGTGTGTGTGTGTGTGTGTGTGTGTGTGTGTGACCCCTTACCCCACACATTGTCCTGAGATTTCTAGAATATTTTGGGCCTGAGATGTCTATAAATATTTTGGGCCCACAATAGTCACTAGTTTTTAAATATATTAAAAAAAAATGTTCAAAACATATTGCATATTTTTTTTATGATTAACTATTTATCTATTTATATTTTTATGAATGGGATTTCTGTGTGTGTGTGTATTTATGGTTGTGTGTGTTTGTGTCTCATTCACAATAATATAAATATACTATCAATTACTCTGAGGGTGCAAGGAACATTGAAAGAAATCGTAGACATTGTCATGGGCATGTGGTGTGATATGGTTTGAGATCAAGCCTTGGTGGGGAGGGTTGGGTTTTACACGTAGCTCAGGGATGATGATGAATATAAAAATAACTTGGGATCCATTTTGACTCTTGTTTTCACTATGTAACACCCATCCATTAGTCCAACTTATCTATTAGTTTTTGTATGTGTGTTTGATGCCTGGTTTGTACGTACCCCAATTTCAATAGCCTAATATACAAACATAATGTTATTTTATCATGATAAATGATTTTCATTTTTACACATTATATTTTAAAAAATAGGACATATAAAAATATATAAGAGCTTAGAAAATAAGACGATCATAGTCTTTTATTTTTTAAATTACATTTGGTAAATTTGTAAAATGATATATTACAATTAGAGATAATACAATTGAAGTGGAAAAGGAAATAAATATAATATTTATTTCCTTTTATTTCATTACGTTTATATATTGAGAATCCATTATTCTTAAAAGACATTCAAATGTAAAATTATGGGAGATAAATATGTCATTAAGGGAGCATACTCTTGATAAAACAGTGAAGATCAAGCTTTGATGATCTATGTTGCTAATATCAATTGTTGCTTTTTCAAGAGTGATTAATTATGATTTATGTATGGTTAGGCCCCATGACATTTTTATAGGTATTTTTATATGATTTCCTTGAGTAATAAGAGGAACTTGAAGATGCAAAGTATTGTTACCATCCCATGGTGGATGAAATGTTTTTTGAATAAAACACCTATGTACATTGGTAATGATGATGGCTTTGAGTAAAAACCATAGACAACGTGATAATTTTCTCCAACTAATCCATCAAACCCTCCTAATTTCACCAATAGATTTGATGTTAGCATGATTTTATATCCCTTGTATAGAATCATAGTTGATTTAAGTTGAACATAATTTTGGCTACATGTCTATGTAGCTATGCCCTATTAAACTTTATAGATTGCAAATGCAACATTTAAGTATTTTAGCATTTATTTATTATCCATTATTTCCAATATTTTAGTTTCATACAAGTACATTGAGTCTTTAAAATGGTGTTGTTCTTTAACAAATATGAATGATGATGTCCTTGACATGAGAGAAGACTAATCTTTTTTTAAGGTTTGCATTTTTGATATTTTATAGCAAATTTGTGATGTCGAGCTACTATTTTTTGCATTCTTGTTGCTAATAATTTGTTTCTAATGTCACAAATGTATCAAATGTGTGCCATAACATATGACCAAAAGACCTTCCTACATACATTATAATGTCATTTACAGGTGGAAGCTATCCTAGGTCCCCAATAAGTATTAGTTAACAACCACCAAAGTTTTTATTATTATGGTGTTGAAAGGCTTCACACATGTGAATATTTATATTACCAAGAATATTTGGGCCTACAAAGCTCATTTCATCTATGAGTACATATTCAATGTATCTCATTTCCTCTTGAAATTTTTTTAATGTGTGCCCATTAAGTGATGTCATTTATTTGATAATAATGTGGAGAGATGAATGTAACATTAGTGTATTGATGTTAAATTTTTCAACACTAGTTGGAGCTAGTAAAAGTAGGGTAGATATACCTATAGATACAATTTAATCCAAGAAATTTTTTATGCTACTTCTAAGGAATGATTTACCTATACCTTTAGTTATATGTATAATCATGTTGAGTGGGATGATTGATATCTTTCTTTGGGCATGCTTCTCAATTATGTTGAATGCATATTATTATGTATTATTAGGATAAAATAAAGCACATATTTCTCCTCCAAATCACATACAAGAGAAACTATGAAATGAATCAATCAAACATATATAAAATAATAAAACAACATGCACAAAATAGGAGACACCATATTTAATGTGGTTCACCCAAGATGGGATACATCCACCAAACATGTCTAGTATATTATTTCCTACAATATAAGAGAGAAACAAATCTTGCAACAAAACCTGTTACATCTCTCTACCTTGTTTGCCTCCTCTATATGTGCAATATAATTCATCTATCATCTTAGCCATGTAATAGTATATTTTAGGGTGAAAAACACCTAAACATAACCTCTACCATTAGATCTAGAAACCTTCAATCAATGACCCAGATTGACTACACAATTACAATTTTATAAGGTAATTTTAAATGACCCAGATAACCCCCCCAACCCCCGGGACCTCACAAGGGGGGTAACCCCCCTTGCAAGCCCCCACACCATTGTGGATATAAATAATTGGATCCAAAACTTGGCTAAAATAACATCAAATTTTTAACCTCTGATCTTGGAAGATAATCAAGCTCTACACCTAATATGTATCTAAGACATGATGCATTGATGGGTTTCCTATAGAACCATTATCTATGTTTAGTGTAGATGTGCATTTCCAATCTATAATTTATTCTAAAAATATATTTAGTATTAGTGGTACAAAAAAATGTGTGTAATTGTGTTTATTGTCAAAGTCATGGTGACCAAGCATTGCAATGTCATATATGTCATTAATCCCAAGGGGTGAATATGTGAGAGGAATTTTCACTCATTCATTTCTGTACTAGCAGCTCTTATATCTCTATCACTTTAAGTGACATGACTAATGTATTCATGTGTGATGTCAACATCTCCACATGTTTGATCAATATTCCATGGATAATAAGAGTCTTTGAATTACTCCAAAATTGTGACTTTTTGTTCCCTATTATATCCAATGTCTATAGAAAAAAATTTTAATGGTTTGTAAAATAAGATATCTACCCATCAAAAAATCGAAATTAAGGGGAATCAACTAGGGTTTTATAAGATAAATGAATAAATATTTGAATAATAGCCTCATTAAGTCTTTGTCTCCATTCATTATTTTTTATCTTACTATTGTAAGACCAACTTGGTGATGCTTTAATGAGTGGGATGGCCTCCAAGAATGTTAGACAAGATACATATGCATGAATGAAAGATGGCAAGGTTTCCTGTATTGATATGCTATGCAAGACCTTCTTGAAGGTATTTTTCCAATGGATAAGGTAAAAAATGTTCAAATACAAAATATTAAAGGTATTTTTGATATCATTTGGCATGTTTCCTATGCACCTATGTCTTTATTAATGATTGTTTCAAAGAAGAAATTATTTTATGCACTCATTTTTGGGTTGTCTACTAAACTATTAAATGATATTATATTTAGCATATGGTGGTAGATTTCATATCTATTTTGAATATTAGCTTCATACTTTATTATATATTTTAGCACACTATGGAAGTAAATAACTAGTTATCAATATATGTTTACATGCCATATTGATAGCATGATCTCATTATGGATGTTGACCCTTTCATCATTCCATGTTGGGAGATAATTTTTTCACCCTTCATATTTTATAAACATGTTCGAGGTTGACTATATTGGCCATGGGGATTTATAATTGCATTGGATAGTAGTGATTTTTTTCAAAAACATGTTGATTTCATACATTTATTATTGCATTGTAATTGATTTAGAAGTTACTCATACTATTTAGAAATATCGATAGAAAAATTTGATCGATGGTGATCAAACATGAATCATAAAGATCAGAACAATTTATTCTAGTCTGTAGTGATTCAATGGTGCATAAATTCCATGTTGTTACATGGAAGTCAAATAATTTCCTTATAGAATCAAGTTGAATCAATTTACCCAATCCAATATGCCCATCTTAGGTGAATTTTACAACCATATAAATCCATGGATGTGTGCATAACCTTTGTGTTTTATTTCATACCTATAAAGAGACAACTAAGATATTAAAAATGATTCTAGAGGCATTTATTGTACTTATTGACTATCTATAAAGAATGTATAAGTATGATTACCTATACCAATATTATTTGTTATAGAGATGCTTATGTAGAAAATCTTCAGAAAAAAATGATAATATTTTATCCATATATGAAGATGGAAGATGTGGATTTATAATTATGTTGTGTTTTTTTAGTAGGAATTGTTATGTAGATCTGGTGATATAGTGTTTTCTACACTTAGGGTGAATAATAGTGTTGGGGACCCCATTTTTGTAATCATATCCTTAATTCATTCTTTGATTTAGACTAAAATGAATGTCTGCCTCTAGGATAAGACCCAAAATGAATAAGTTGATATAGAATGCTTGAATTAGGCAAAATTATAGATGCCTATATAGCTCATAAAATATAATTGGGAAGTTTTCCTCAAGGTTTTTCTTAGTGATGACTATAGATGTTGCATGTGTCTTATGGTACATCATTAGGTTCAACAAAAAATATTTTAACTATGGATGTCTTCCAAACTAATCATCTTTATACCTAAACAGGTGCAAGTCATATTCATATAGTTAAACTTACTTACTAATAGGTTTTTGGTACATGTAATCCTCTATTAGGAAAATAGTAGGAAAATCCACATAAAATAATCCTTTAGTGTTGTAATCATTTATGGTATACTTGATAATGATGGGTGAGTCAATGATAGTTGCATTGTAGTTGTTATGAGTGTTCACATAGTCCCTTATCTCATTAACCTCTCTTCATGCATCTAGAAGAGACAAAACAAAAGATAACATTTGAGAATAGTGAGGACCATGAGTTGTATTTGCAATGTTATAAAATTATATGTAATTGATGTCTATAGCCAAAATATCCATAGTGGTGTGTGGAAGGATAATAAAGACATTGATAGGTTCTAATAACAAGGCATCCATGGAGTACTGGTCTAGATGGAAATCTACATATTAGGGATCATTTTCAATTATGAAGATAAGTTGATATATGACACATGATTTACTAACAAAATAATTAGATGATTTTTTTTTTGATCCAATTCTTCACAACACAAGGATGTCAATATTTTTAGGTCAATGAGGTAAATGCCTAACAATAGAGGATATACCTTGAGGAATATTATATTGTGGCCCCAATTTTTTATTTACCACCACATATATGTGTTACCTATAGTATTGGGTTTACCCAAGTAATAAGCATTTCCTTTACTTATGTCATGTTTAACATAGATGTAGGTTGTGCGCTTTAGTCCATGTTATCAACAACATGAAACTAATTATTTATTTATTAGCAATGGAATGGTGATAAGTGTCATTTCCATTATAATGTTTTGTTCAAATACCTAAATATAACTCATTTCAAGTGAAGCATTCATGTTTTTAGGGTATAACATCCACTTTTTATGGAATCATCTATGGACCTCCATAATATAATCATTGTGCACAAAAATGTTGGTGTTTATTATGTGTACATAGTATTGAAGGCACATAAATTAGTTAATTTGATCCTTTTGGGTTACGTAATACAATTGATCACAAATATTTTCATTGAATCTATACATGTACCCCTAAAATATTAAAGGAACATAAATTAGATACCTAGTTCTTGTTCATTTTGTGTTAAATGTTTTTAGGGTGGGAATAATAAATGGTGCATACAAGTAAATATTTCAAAGGAAACAACATTTTAAGCTTATATTTATGAATATTATAGTTCATGCCATTATAACACAAAAAATAAACAAGAGAGAATATTATAATAACATATCCCAAATTATAAACTATTTCTCCATAAGTGTTAATACGTACCTAATAAAAATGGAAGTGGAAATGGAGTTCCTTTTTTGAGTCTCCCTTGCATACCTACCTAGGTCTCACATTGATATAAGTGTTTTTTCCCTTATTTTACTCATAGAAGGCTAAATTATTTATATGATGGTAAAGTAAATATGTGGTAACAATAATCTCACATTGACACCACTACATAAATTCAAGCTACCATGTTGAAACATGGTTCCACAATCTATGTGTTGTTCAAACCAACATTTTAATAATGTTGATGTGGGGAGAAGACATTAAATTACATGATTATATATTTTATCTTCCATTCATCCATGTTTCCAATATATTGAAAACATATATCAATTACATACAACTTTAAAATATAGGGAAATGTCATAATTTGATCCCTTTAAGAAAGGCTAATACTATACAAAACATGAAAATAGTTAAATATTTCAAGGTCAAATGTGTGGTGATGGTGAGGGATAGTGACTTATGATATATAATATAATAATGTGATATAGTTTTAGAATCAATGGATAGACTAGAAATTATAATAAAATAATCTCCATTTATAATGACATATGGATAACACTTATCCAATATAATTTAAACCTACACATGTAACTACATTAAATTTTAAATTGGAAAATTAATGTAACAATAGTGTGGAATGATACATATTAGTAGCATTAAATCAAGGTGGTGACATATTTGATTGTCTTTTTTCTATTGGCAAGGATGGAAAAAGAAACCACAATATTTGATTTGATTGCATCAAGGCTCCACGTCTCATGTAAAACCAAAATTAAAAAAATACCACTTTACCAAAAAACAATAAATTAAATTGATTTCATCATATTCAACTTAGAATTGTATAAATAAAACGTTAATCAAATATGTTTCAAAATTCATGTACATAGATCATCGAGTGTTACATTCTTAGGAGAGAGATTCTAGAGGAGGTGAGGATAGAAAATGGGGTTTTTTGTTCCTTGTTACAGTGGGCTAATGTGTTGTATAAAGAGGTGAGTTTGGTGGTGATAGTGAAGGGGAATAGTATCCTACATGAGATACAAAATTTGGGTCACTATTCATTTTATATGAATTACACTCATTAGAAAGGGGTACAAAGTTTTCAATGTGTCAAGTTATTTGATTAGACATTTTTTATTGTTAAGGATGAAGAAGTACAACATGAGTCTAATTTGATTGGTGAAGACTCAACATTATCTGTGTGACTAAAATGATTGTTACAATGCTATGTATATGGAAACAAGACATTGAGGTTCCAAAGCCTATATTGAAACTTATCTTCATTTATGTTACAAATATATGGACTCCCAATGTAGTTACATCAATGTTAAAAACATTAAAAACACCATAATAATATCAATGGAATAAAGGGAAGCCAAAAAATAACTCTCAAGTGGTGAAATATTTTAAAGTGAGTTGGGTGGTGATAATGAGGGGAAATGGTAGGGTATTTTAGCATATATTTCACACCAAATGGATCATATCATATACATATGCCAACTTCAGCTTATTTTTTGGATTTACATGCCCTCTACCCATTAAAATGGGTTTTGTAGCTTATAAGGTGGTGGCATATTATATGGACTATGTCTTATTTCATTGCAAAAGAACTCCATATATGATATAAAGATAGAATCAATAATGTAAAGTTGTTAATATGGGGGTAATACATCGATGTTTTGGAGTATATCTTGGTTATTTTTTTAATGTTTAATTAAGTGTTGAAAATTTTCCAATGTGCATGACACATGGGTACATAAGTAGGTACCATTGGTCATATATTTCAAATTCCATGCCGAAGCAGTTATAGGTTGAGAGAAAATGTGGTCGATTGGTGATTGGTCCTAGTTTCATGTGAAAATATTAATATGATATTCCTATTAAAAAATTAAACTCAACTGAATTTTAATATTGACAAAAAAATACCATGGTACAAATGTAGATTATAATTCTAAGTTTTGAAACATGGCACATTAGGTCTAGTGGTACCAATTAACATGTACACTGCTCTACACATGCTAACAAGTCTAATAGTTATACAACGTAAATAGATCATTATATATATATATATATATATATATATATAGTATAATTATTTTACTATAGTACTATATAATAATAATAATAATATAATAATAATAATAATAATAATAATAATAACAACAACAACAATAATAATAATAATATATGAGATCAATGGTTACAGTAATTTAAACTCCCTTGCTTAACACAACATCACCTTATGAAAACAAAATAATACACCCCTTTTTATGATTAGATTGCTATACAACTCTACGTTTGATGTGTAGCTTGAATCAACATTGCATTGTAATTAATATTAGAAGAAGGCATTGATGGTCAATATTTGATCTTGTATGTTTGAGTCATCCATGTTTCCAATATATTAAAACCTATAGAATTTAATTAGGTTTAAGAAGATATGTACCTACAATTTAATGGATGTAATACACCAAAGGGCCCACAAAATAATACATATTTATATATGATATAAACATAAAATATAATATTAACTTCGACAAACATTTTACCATTTTTAAGAAAATCATATTTATTTACAACAACACAGGGATACTAATTATCCCATATTATTTACACCTAAACACATGGCTAGGTTAAAATTTAAATTGACATGTAAATGTAATAATGGTGCAGAATGATATACAACACTTTATAAAAGCAAGCTGGCATCATATTATATTGGATATTTTTTTTGGGCTAATGTAGATGAGGATGTCATGATAATTTATTTGATTTTGGTGGGGATCCATGTCTCGTATGTAATTTGGACAAGACATTGACGTGTAAGATTCTATCTTGTATCTTGCATTCAACCATAATGCCAATGAAATCCATTGATAGGGTATTATAGGTGTTGTCAAGGTGAGCAAAACAATGATGGTGAGGGAAAGTGATAGGGTATCTTAGAGGATATAGTATGATGTAGAGCCCATATAGTGCAAAAATCCTATATTTTAGGCAACTATTGGATTTACATTATATGTTCCCATTACAAAGGGGTGTACAACTTACATGGTGGTGGCATTCCTAATTAGGAATTTTCTATTTTCAATGGTGGATGAGGTCTTCATTAGATATTTTTTTATTATAAAAAGGGCCCACATCTTATTTTCAATTCAAATGAGTGCTTATTATATTACATACTAATTATTATATACAAAATATAGTTTTTAATTTAATATTTTATAAATTTATTACATATTACAATATTATAATATAATAAATATAATATTCTATTATATATAATATAATTATGTTTTATATTTTAAAATGTGACCCTATTACTAGGCTGCATCATTTTAATGACTCATTATTTTTGTGTTGTGATGGACTTATTAACCCTATTGTTTGTGTAGATGTGGCAAGTCATATTTATGTCTAAGCTCATTCGATATGCATTAACTAACATGAGTAGCTTCTTAAAGTATCCATCTAAAATTATTGACTTTGTCTGCATTCTCATTCCAAGAATTATTTTTGTGATTTTATTTGGTAAGTGTCTTCTTTTTATTTGTGAAGTATATTTTGATTTTAAGTGTATGAAGCGGGCACCCCCTACCACATGATTATTAAACCTACCCACCATCCCTACCACATGGGATTGATCACAAATCAACCACCTTTTATCTCAATTGATGAATCTTATATCATGGCACTCACATTTTAATTATTATAAATTTAATATATAATTAAACATATCAAATATATCGATTATTTCTATAACATAATATTATCCATCCATGTGTCATGAACTTTGTAAAATCTTTGGTACTCACTTCAAGCACAATCAAAGTAATAACATAAACTCCATAACATATTTTTATTGCTCCTAACCCATTAATAGTGGGTGTAGGGTATGTAAATCCAACAACTACCTTGAACTCAGTACATGTGTATGATATGGACCATTCGGTGTATGATATCACATGAAATACCTTATCATTTATTGTCATCATCATCCATCTTAGTTTGAAATCCTCGACCACTTGAAAGTTTAATACAATATAAAGTAAAAATATCATATAAAATCAAATATAAAATATAGAATACATATTATATCTATGTTAACATTATTCTTATTATATATTTTAATATATCATATTATATTAGATTACAAATGTTAATAGTTTATAAATAATATATGTGTATTTTATTATACTATAAATATATTCTAATATTTTATTTAATATTATATTATATTATATTGTAATATTAAATTTTAATAGTATATTTCAAAATCTTATTTTCAAAATTATGAAAGTGATTGCAAAAACACAACTAACAAAGTTGAGAAACAAGTAGTTTTGGGAATTATAGAATGGATGCAATTCTTCACTAGGTAAATGTTGATTTTGTGATTTGATACATTAAATATTGGTGTGAAGCAAGGTACATAATGAGTGATTTGGATTTAGGATTCGATGAGGTGAGTCCAAATCTGAGTTGAGTGTTTAGGTTGCATAAATTTGCTTTGTAAATTTGAAGGACTTTAGTCCCACATTGACAAAGATGGATGCTTTTACTATTTTTAAATTGAAAAGTCTTCTCATTGGTATATGAAGATAGGTATTAGGGATCCTCTCTTAAAAGTAGGATTTCAACCATGATCATTAACTGACTGCCAAAGATAGAGTGAGGAGGAGGAGAAACTAAGCATCACAAAGAAATAAGGAAACCCTTAACAAATTTTTAGCTGACGTGGGATATATATAATAGAAATATTTAAATATAAAATGATATATGTATACTAGTTAATAAATCATAGTATATTATATTATATTAGATATTAGAATATATCTAATGTAAAATGTGAAATACATAGTATATTTAAATACAATATCCCTTAAAAGATAAGGGACCACATACACCCACAATGCTAGAACATAAATATTTGTCTTGATTGTTATAGAACATGTGTTGACTTTCCTAGATTCATAAGAGTACATGGATTATAATGAATCATTCATGAAATCTACCACCTCCAGTCACAAGAAATCCCACCCTACAACTATATTAATTACAAAATTGCATAATAGAATAAAAGGGTCAATTTTCATAGAAAATATTTTCTTTCCTTTTCAATTGTTGCAAAAAACCTATCATGAAGTTGTTATTTTAATGAAATACAATTTTTTTAAAAAATATAGATATTAGAATCATATTGTCTTATCTATTTATAGACCCTTCATGAAAACAAACTTATAATCAAAGAACTAGCCACCTTGAAAGCTATGTATCCCTTTCTGATGGATGTTAGTCAAATAAATCCAATCACTGAATTAAATCATTGGCAAGTTAGTAATCATGTATTTTGAGTAATGTTATACTATCCATTTAAACTCTTTATATTTAAAAAACCCCTCTTACACACATACATAGTAGTATATTATTTTTAAATATTAATTTTTAGATATTATATAATAGATATTATAATAATTTTATATGTTAAACAATGATTATATAATGTATATGAATATTGTATATATATGTATATGTGATTTTTGTGACTTCCGTTTGTAAATTTTTTCTTTTCATTTCTATATGATATTCCTCTTTTAAGTGTACAATGTGGGCATGCCCTATTGTATGATAATTAAACCTATCAATTATCCCTGTCATCTAAGATCAATTACCAATCAACCATATTTTATCTCAATTGGTGAATATTATACCATGACATTCACATTCTATCATGATAAATGCCATTTTATACATCCATGTGGCATGTACTTTTCAAAAGTGGTATTACTAACTTTAACCACAACAAAATAACAAGATCTACTTCATAACCTCAATGTCATACAATATCATATGAAATACAATATAGATTTGTTTGTATGGATTTGCCTTATTTTTTTGTATGCATTAATATATTTTCACCATAGAAAAAAATAAATTAAAATATAAAATTTTGAACCTCAATATTGTTTTTGCATAAAATTGGCATTACAGTGTTGGTTTAAGTTGCATACTAAGCATGGAGCCTTCTTGTAAACAAATCAGTGCCACGTTATCCTCATTAACCCTTAATGATATAAAACATATAATCAAAGAATTATCCACCTTGGAAGCTATGTACCCATGTTTGATGGATGAAATCCATGTAAATCCAACCCTTTTTTTAAATTTATACAACCTTGTAAAATGATAAATAGCATTTGAAAGACAAATAAACAAATGCAATTTATCATGAAAGTTAGATGACACATTTTACATGAAGGTTTGGAGTATTTACAACATTAATTTTGATATTGATTGTGTGTGACCATGTCCACTTAAATTTTTTATCAAAATCCAAAACCTAAAATTCCAAATTACTCTTGGTTGCTTCTAATTTTTCTAGTACAATTGTAACAAAAATATTTTGTCCATTACAATAACAAAGACAAAACTGAATCACCCACATTTTGACCGACCCCAACATGTTAGCATATTCAACTACTTAATACATATTGAAACCAAGGGAGTTGTAGTTTTGACATAGATATTGGACAAAGATGTTATCTCTTTTCATGAAAAGATTGTAATGCATTCTTACAAAGCATGAATGCAGTGAAATATTTTTAGGTGATATGGGAGATGATGGTGATAAGCAATGGCAAGTTAGTATTAATGGGTTTTTTGTAAGGTTTAATTATCAATTTAAACTATTATATTATACAAAATCACTATTACCAATATATATATCTAGGACCTATCCATCCATCCATTTTCCTATATATCTATCTAGGACCTATCCATCTACTTATATATCTATATGGGAACTTTCCATACCATATCGATCGTCCAGGTCATCTTGACTAATATACTATACATATGACTGCATCCATAAAGATTAGTATTCTCTATGAGATATATAAATGAGTGTACAAAGATAAAATAAGAGATATATAGGGTCTAAATCAAGGTTTTAGTTACATTATAAATATAGTGCCTCCAATATTTATATATCTATATATAGTTAACATTATATATTGGTACATGACCACATCTCTCTCTATATATATGGGATCACACTCAACCATCAAAATGAATGTTCAATTAGTCATTCCTTAGTTTTGGTGCACAATACATTTACATCTGGTGATGCCATGATTGAACAACTTAAAAATTCATGCACTTCATCCCCATATTTATTTTGAATGATTTCTTGATTATATACATATAAATATCAATGACAAATAACATATGTGAATAAAATATGTCAATTTCAATAAACAATAAAAATCAAACTATGCATGATCTTCTAGTAATGTCTCTAACTCACACATAGCCCTAGATTTGATATGTAAAGTGTGTGAAAATAAGGCCCAACTTGTCACACTTGCATGATTATGAAGTGCATAAGCAACCAAAACTTTGGATGTCTTCAACATGTATTTGCATATAGATAAGACTATAGATTGAAATGTGCACACATGGATACACTAAAACTGAATTTGACACATCAATCTAGTAGTGGTTCAAAATGATGTATCGCTTATATCAGAGTAAGGTGGCATCATATTGTATTGGATGTTTTATTTGGTCTAGTGTAGATGATGATGGCAATCAAATTTATTTAATTTTTGTAGGGTTCTATGTCTTACATGTAAATTGAATTAAAAATGAAATGTTGTTGATGTTAAGATAATACATTGATGTTTAAGATTTTATCTTTTAGCTTGCATTCATCCATGATGCCAATGAAGTGCATTGATAGGGTATTTTAGGTTTTATCAAGGTTTAGTATAATGATGATGGTGAGGGCTAGCAATAGGGAAACTTACATGATATCATACCCTATAGGCCCCATATAATGCAATAAACTGATATTCTAGGAAATTATTAGATTTATATTATATCTACCCATTACAAAGGGGTTCACAACATATATGGTGGTGGCATACTTGATTCATAATTTTATATTTCCAATGGTGTATGAGGTCTTCATTAGATATTATTTGATTAAAACAAGGTCCCATGTCTTGTGTGTAATTCAAATGTGTGCTTATTATATTAAATACTAAATACTATATAAAAGTATACCCTGTAATATAATATTTTATAAATATATTACATATTACAATATTATAATATAATAAAGATAATATTATATTATATATAATATAATTAAATATGACACTATTATTGGGTTGCATCAGTTTAGCAATTCATTTTTGTGTAATGATGCATTCATTAACCCTATTCTTTTTTTAGATGTGGCAAGTCATATTTAAGTCTAAGCTCATTCGATACGCTATAACTAGCATGAGTGTATTCTCAAAGTATCTACTCATAATTATTGCCTTTGTTTACATTCTCATTCCAATAATTATTTTTATAGTTTATTTGGTAAATGTTTTGTTTTCATTTTTGGAGTATATTCCCCTTTCAAGTGTATGATGTGGTCACCTCCTACTACATTATAATTAAACCTACCAATCATCCCTACCACTTGTGGTCAATCACCAATCAACGACCTTTTTTCTCAATCAATGACTCCTCTATCATGACACTCACATTATAATTATTATAAATATAATATTTTATTAAAATTTTTAAATATATTAATTATTTATATAATATATTATTATGCATCCATGTGGCATGTACTTTTCAAAAATTTTGGTACTCAATTCAACCACAATGAACGTAACAACATAAACTCAATAACCTCTATGTATTGCTCTATAATAATATCATATGAAATATCATATAATTTCTACTCATAATCACCATCCCTCTCACTTTGAAATCTTTGACCACTTATAAGTTCAATAAACTATAAATTTAAAATATAATATAAAATAACACACACACACACACACACACACACACACACACACACACACACACACACACACACACACACACACAATATCTATGTGTGTGTGTGTGTGTATTATTTTATATTATATTTTAATTTTATATTGCATTGAACTTATAAGTGGTCGAAGATTTCAAAGTGAGAGAAGTGGTAATTTATATATATATATATATATATATATATATATATATATATATATATATATATATATATATATATATATATATATATATATATATATATATATAATATTTGTAAAAAAGTAAAGGACCATATACACCCTTAATGCCATAACAAAAATATATGATAGGTTTATGTACAACACATGTTGACTTCCCTAGCTTCACAAGAGATATAAGGATGATGATTAGTCCTATAAATAATCAGCCACCAAAATTCCCATGCTGCCCACCCTATAACTCTATTAATTAGAAACCTACATCACATAAGAATAAGGTTAATTATCATACAAAATATTTTATTTTTCCTTTTTAATTATTGTAACAAACCCATCATGAATTCATTATTTGAAGGAAAGACACAAATATGTTGTGATATAGACTTTATAACTGCATTGTATTATCTCCTTATTGATCTTTCATGAAAACAAACTTCTAATTAAAGAAACAGATACCTTGTGAGTTGTCTACACATGTTTTTATGGATGTTAGTCATGTAAATCTAATAGTCACCTTCAATAAATGGCAAGTTAGTGGTTATGGGTTTTGAGTGAGGTTTTACTGTCAATTTATACTCTTGTGCTTTACAAAACTCTTCTTTAACACACATATGTAATATTCTATTAGTTTTATATATTAAAAAACACAAATATGTAATGATATAGACTTTGTAACTACATTATCTTATTTCCTTGTCAATCCTTCATGACACCAAACTTCTAATCAAAGATCCAAACACTTGTGAGTTATGTACCCATTTCTCATGGATGCTAGCCATGTAAATCCAATCATCACCTTTAATTAATGGAAATTTAGTGCTCATGGGTTTTGAGTGAGGTTTTACTATCAATTTCCACTCTTTTTCTTTAAAAAACTCCTCTTACATGCACATATGTTGACATTTTGACCTCACAAGGCCAAATGTCAACCCTTACCATAAAAATAGTTGCATGAGAACCCTTATGAGCTTACCTATACTGCCTCAACTTGTCATGGTCTCATGAATATTTATTGAAAGTCCTTAAGTCTTGTTGAGAGGTCTCATGTTGTCATAGAGCCTATTTTTTATCATCACATAACATAACCACCTTGGGCCTATTTGGTGATGTGTTTGGTCTCATAGTGATCATGGAGTATGTAGGAAGTTACCATTGTCCTTCTCAAGTCCAATAATATGATCTAAATAGTGTTTGGAAAGATTAAGGTATCCTTGGATAAATAAAGGATGATTAGCAAGAGTAAGGTTTCTAAGCCTTGTAGTTTTACACATATTTAAGTTTTTTCATGAAGGGAGAACTTTGCCACTAGGATGTAAGAGTGGTTGGACCTTATTTAAAGTCATGAAATGAGGTACATAGTATGATCAAGGTTATTATTCATGATATACTCATCTAAGCCCTATTCACACCTCAATCCACCCTTATAAACTATCATATACCCTAAAAATGCCTTAATATGATTCTATTTGAATTGAAAATATTTGAAGGGGTGATTTTTCAATTATTTCATCATCCATGAAGGTCTTAAAATAATCTATAGGCCATGACCAAGCATTTTATTTTATAAAAGGTCTCTTTTAAAGCTCATTTCCACCTCCTCACTCACCAAGTGGACCCCACACATGGGAAGGATGTGCCTTTATAACTTCCCCACCATAATACTCATTTTTAAAATTCATTTTACTTGTGTTTTCCCTCCCTCTTCCCTATAATGTTAGTTCAAGGTCAAACATGGAGAAAACAATGGAAAAGGAGTGTTTTCAAGTTCTTATTATATATTGTACATAATTGTATTGTCAACCCATACATTTGGGGGTTAGGTGTTGTATAGGAGTTCATGATAGATGTTTGGGAGAAGTTAAAGTTTAAATAGATGTACGAACAAGCCAAGACCATTCCTCTCTCTTCACTAGGTTCCTTGGTAGCCTAAGCAATCTATTCAAGTTTTCACTCAGTCTGTATAGGGGAGAGAATGTTAAGAGTTACGACTTTGGGGAGATGAAGGAGGTAATTTTAAATTTTTATCCATAGCTTTTTCTACTATTTCATGGTCTTATTTTTATGAACAAATTATAACAACTTGGCCTCTCAAGTGAGCTCCTCCACCTATGTAATGGTTAGGAATGTTAAATGTTTTAATGCATTTTAGAGTATTTCTTACTATCTAATCATTTTTGTGTGTTCTTGAGGTCATAATAAACCATCTACAACACCTTACATATATTTTTCACACATGTAGAGTGTGAAGTCAAGGTCTTCATGTTTCTTAATTTTTATAGACAACTGGTAGATTTTCTCATGTTATATTATCTTAGTACATAATATGGAAGTATTTATTGGTTTCTTGGATTTATTCATGATTCCCATATGTTAAGTTAAACATGTATGTCCTCCCCAGCATACAAATAAACCAACCTTAGTCCAAAATGATCCCTCCAAGATACCATACACAATGTGACTTTTATGGTAGGCATGGTCTCACCTACAAAAGGAATATATAGTGGTTGCAGATATATTTGGTTGTATTTTAAATTAATAATCCCATTCGTATTATACTCATTTCCTTTCATGTTACCCTCACTACCCCTGATTCACTACCTTATGATTGAAAGACCATTCTCATCCTTAACTCTTGAAGGATAAACTCCTACACACTTGACTGTAATAGTCTAAAGTATAGACCACTGAGCTATTGACTATTAAAATTGAATATTAAAATCTAAGAAACCTAAATCAAAATTAACATCAACCTATGAGGAAGGATATAAATGGAAATTAGGTGGGCAGGGTTAACATAACTCCAATTCTCCTAAAGAAAGTATTAAGCCTGGGCCTTGAAGAAGCACTAGTTGTGATTGTAGGGTTAGAGAGTTATAATAGTAAGATAAAGTTTTATGTAAAGATAAAAAATTTTAAATTAATTATCAGGAGGAATAAAACATGATAATGACACTCAAAGATTCAAAGAGATATAAGGTTACCTCTAAAATTAAATATACTCAGTCAAAGGCCTATACTCATACATATAATCATGAATGCAAGGGGAGTCAGTTTCAATAAAAAATCATTTTCAAGATGTATTTAAGGTAAGTGAGGATTAAAAAATGTTAAATTTCATAAATACATGTGAATTATAATGAGGATGAAATTTTTCATGAAATTGACTAATAGGCCTTCTATATAGGCCAGTCATATGAAAGGTTGACTATGAAATGAGGTATTAGAGGTTCAAATATTTATAAATAATGGTGAAAATTCACTATTACACTGAGTTCACTCATGGAAACACTAGACCTAGTCTTCCTCTCAAAATCATCACTCTCACATGCTCTAAAAACTAAGAAAGATCACATACAAGCAAGGTCTTAAATTAGAAGGCAAATATTTACTAATGGAATATGTTCAATGAAGTGAGATTAGACATGTCATAAGGTATAATTTTTTTAAAATAAAGGAGATTATAGTTTAATGATAATATTTAATAGCTCATTAGGTTTTTTAGGCCTAACAGGACATAAAATAGGCTTGTTGAAGGGTCAAAGATATCTACAAGTCTAAGTAGTTGACTAATGATAAAAAACACCTGAGTAGGGAGGTAATAAAGTAGATATATGTTTTAAATTTATGAGAAATTTATAGTGTAAAATTAACATTAGGATATATCTAGGCTAATTAGGCTTAAAACTAGTGCAAATAGGCCTAGGTAAAATTGATTGTCTTCTACAGGTAAGGTTCCCATAGAAGAGATGAAAGTGTCTAGATACTTACATGGTATTAGAGAGAAACATGGTGAATTAAATAATATCATTTTTTCCAAATATCTCAATCCACCTTCCATAGCTTTTCCCTTTGAGATAAGATTAGATTGAGATAACCTAATCATGCCTAAACATACAATGATAGTCAAGAACCATGAAAGGGGAAGTTACACTATGTAACCTTGTAGGCAGGAGAAGCATGAAAGTGAATAAAGGGACCCCTAAATTTATATATAAAATTATTTTAGTACCCATTAATAGGATTTATCTCTTGAGAGGATTAAAATATTTTAAAATCCTATTAGTCATGTTGGACCTAAATAGGCCTAAACAAACCAATACTCAAAATTGAAGGTATTTACTTGTCTGAGATTTTTAAAAACCTCAAGTCACCTTAAGAACAATAATAAAGATAATATAAGTGATTATTTAATGTCCAAAACTCCTAATTAATTTAAATAAGGGAGTGGGTTAAACCATTAGGGCTACATAGGCTTAACTACATGCAAACCTTAGGCAAGGGAAATCAAAATGCATAGGCTAATTTAATAGAGAAACATGAACCTAAGGATTTTTTTAATAAATTAGGGTGTATTAAATGTTGTTTCTAAGATACACTGCTAGTTTTTAAAGGTGGAAGACATTATTTAGGTCCCAAACACCTAGACTAGCAAAATTGTAGTGAGACCATAGGAAGTCTCATGGGAAAGGTTGGAAACAAAGATAGGATTTTGAACATATGAGGGTGGTTATAAGAGGGGGGAAACTAAATTAATATGGTTTTATGATAAATTTTAACCCCCAAAAATCCATAATTATTCCTTAAATTGTACCATCACCTTTGAGTCACACTCAGAGCATCTTAGGTATATTGGACATCAAGATGAGGTATGAGAATATTATGCATGCCATGAAACAAGTGTTTAACATATGATAAAGTAATGAATGTTAGTTTGGGCCTAAAGAGCCACCTTGATCTATCATAATATTACATATTTAGATAAATTTCTACTTTAGATGCTCATATATCTCACCACAACAGGACTCAGGGAAAATGCACCTAGGGGATTTTTGGAATCCCTATGGACTCAAGATACATGGTAGAGGGAGTTTATTTTAGGGACCCATGATTATAAAAAAATTATAATACTAGGGAATATTTAGAAAACTTAAAAAGATCACAAGATCTACATCTTACATTCATATCTCTCCACACCAGCTACATGGGAACCTAAGCCTGTCAGGGTCTATGTACTAAACATCCATGGCCATAAGTTTGGTTTTGGAGGTATTGCCTTTATGAACCATTGTTAAGATGGTAGACCTTCAAACCCCTATTTAAACCCTAAGGCAAACTAGTTTTTGGAAATATGAATACTTTGGCAACCTAGACCCTATAATGGTCTGATAAACACTTGAACCTTAAATATCACTCAAAGGATACCTTGACCATGGTACTTAGTTATATATAATCTATATGAACTTAACACAAAAATAGTAAATTTTCAAGGATTTAGGTAAAAAACAAAGTGAATAACTATTTAAGATGATGCCAACCATTAAAATAGGAGATTTGACACTTGGTTAACCTTCTTATGACACCACATTCTCTTCAACTCTCTTCTAAATATCCAATCTGGAAAAATGAAGGACAAAATGACCTAGTCAACTAGTGTGGCAAATTTTTAGGTGTATCTTTCTCAAAATGGCCTATTTCATGATTTAGGATGTTATTTTAGACTTAAATCTCATTTATTCATAGGTTATCAAGGTTCATATATACTTTCATGGCACTCAAAGGCATACAATCAAGCTAATAGGCCTAATGGGCCTAGTAGACCTATTTGGTCAACAAGGAGACATTAAAAAGTTAGCATTGAGAGTTGATGAAGGGAGTAAATTCAATATTATTATACTAATTAACTAATGCTAATGGAAATATATACACTCTTCACAACCATGATGATAGTTTGAAGGTAGTTTTCTATTTTGGTCAATGCATGATAGGACAAATGGAATGCTCAACACCTCATGGAGGCTAATTTTACCTTAATTCCACATTATAAATTCCATATAGAGGAATTAATAACTATTTGTCTTTTATTTTCCTTGAATAGGTTTGAATCAACATCCACTACCTCACCTCAATGCCTAAAAGGGATGTTAAAGGAGCATATACACATGGAACAAATTAAAAAGGTTGTTTGTAACTAATGTAACTATAAATTTAGTTGATTATGACATTTATGACCTCTAACTTATATCTCCATTCCACCTTTCTCCTTATCTATCTTATAATCTACTTTTTATTTAGGCCTTATGTCCTTGAGTTGTATCCCTCTCTTGGGAATGAGGAAACTCTACCTAATTTTTACTCTATAGACCTCTTAAATTATTCATTAATAACTATTATATCTCTTTTTTTGATGATATCTAGTGTGTTACACTTTTTTTTATTTTCATATGTGATGGATCTCTCTCTTCTATAGGTCCTTGTTCCCCTAGATACCAATAGAATGTCTTATGTAGTTATGTGGTGTGTAGAAGTATTTGTGATGGGCTTTAAACTATGATCTAGCTAGTAAGAGTCTCATATCAGACCTTATTGTCACAACCTTTGCATTTTAGTCACATAATACAACTTCCACATGAATCACTCTTTCATAGGAAGTTTAGAAGATGGTTTTTTAGTTGTTTGTCTGATCCATTAGTATTACTAGGAGTTTAATTTGAGTAGATGAAATATCATGTTGGTGAATCACCACCCCTTAGATAAGGTTTATTTCTTATACTTATATCCCTTTTCATCCCAATCAATAGGACTTAGTGATTCTAATCTACAAATGATGTACCATGGGAGCTAACCCCATAACTTAGAGGTGTGGTCTAAGTATAAGGTCCCCCATAGAGTTTAGACCATTCCCATGTTAGTCCAAGTTTGAGTTAGGAATAAATAACCTATTTCGAATGGTGAAAATTGTGTATATAGTAGATCTATCATGCTCATTGGGACCAAATGATAGCATTAGAGCCTTCACAATAGCTTCTTGGTCTTCACAAGCAACTTCAATCACTCACATTCCAGTTTTTAGTCAAAAGTTCATGACAAGGTCATCATCTCATGATAAGAATAATTTTAAGAAAAATTCCTATTAATATTTGCATTGATGTTCATGTGTATTATGGTGAGTTATGGTTGTATCATCCACTACCTTATCGTTATCCATATGATCCATTTCAATCCCATTAAGATCCTACCAACTATATTCTGACCCTTATCAGCCATACATTAATTCTTATTAGCTCTATGATGAGTTTCCTTCTTACCAAGACTACCAAAACCATTATGAACCTCTATACCTCCTTGGTAGTCTAATAATCAATCTAATAAATCATGGTAGAATCATTATGTTCTTGAACAACCCATTTGTGTCCCAAGTCAATCTATATCAAGACTTAAATAGGCCCTATTTGACTATGAAAGACACGTGATGATCTTTGATACACTAAGAGGCTATGGGAAAAGAATCCCTAATATTGTGATTGGGAGCATTAGAACTTCATTGTAGGAGGCCAAATGAGAGTGGACATATTTTATGAGATAAATCAATTCAAGGTTCAAAAATGACATGCTTGATATAGATTGTCTAATTTTCAAGATTGAGGAGAAGTTGCCAGTACATGAGGAGAAACAAGTTCACCAACATCAACATCATGTCCCCTTCTCCATTCCATATCAATATTATATTGAGTTCCCCATCACCCCTCAAAATTTTTAATCAAATGAGTTTTAATTCTCTCAAAATTCCTCACAATACTTTTCAACCTTTACATCATGTAAATCTATCCAAGGGAGAGTACAAGAAAAAGAAAATGTATGCATTGAGACAACTAGTCATCATGAGTAGATCCTTGACCAATAAAGGCTTGATTTTTAATCCTAATTTACTAAAAAAAATTAGGTTTCAAGTAATCATATATATCAATTAGTGGCATCCAAAAAATAACACAACATCAACTTAAGACACCTCCATTTCTACCCTAAGCTATAGTACACACAATGTAAAAATATCCTAAATGCAAATTTCCAACTTAGAAATAAATGTTGAAATCAAGGAAGAGAGAAGAGAAGTCAATAAATCATGAGATAATTCAATCCCAACCCCTCCCTCCTCAATATTCTAATACATTTACCTCATGTAAGTCGATCCAAATTAATGTGCATAAGAAAGAGGAGATGATGGTTTTTGGGAATAAGCAACTAAATGAGGAAAATGATGCATACATGCCATCTATCTTAAAGTCACTCAAATAATATCCCATGCCACTCCTTGAAGAGAATGAGCCTATTATTTAATATGTGAAAAGATAAAATCAAATTGAATTGGTATCTAATGATGATGAATTGAGTGATCATGAAGAGGAGCTTGTCATTGGGGCACCTATTGGCAAGAGGGAACATAGTTTACCCTTCAAAGATGAAAAAGAGGACGGGTTGCAAGAGTATGATGAGATGAAATAGAAAGACACATTAGATAATAAATATGAATATGACTTTCAAGACCTCATTGATGACATGAAAGCTTCCTTTCATCATGATAATCCTCAAGAACTTGCAGTAATTGCAATAAACAAGTGCAGACTAGCCAATGAGAATAGAGAATAAGGAAACTTTGAGAGCTTGAAAAATCATCAAATGTTTATTGAGGATGAAATAACTTCAAAGGATTAATTAGAGGTGACATAAGATGACTTTCAATATCAAGAAGGTGACATTTCAAACTATGATATGCTTATTCCTATATCTCCTACTATCTAACCTAAAGGGAGCCATATTACACTTTAGCTAGGTAAGGATCAGGTAAGTTATTTTTTTGACATCATATTATTAGGACGCTCTTTCCTTGAAAAATTATGTGATCAGGTCCAAGCTAAGGAGAGAATTTCCATCAAACAAGAAGGATACAACCCTTTAAGCATGTCATTCCAAGAGGTTGTCCTATCTGAAAATGACTTGTTTGATGTTTTCAAACAAGGTTACCATCTCCTTCTTCCACTTGTACATGCCCCTCCACTCTTGAAGTGTATAACTTAAATTAGTTGTCTTCAACAAACCATGAAACAAAATTCTAACCTTGAAGCCATAACATAAGGGCCACTTCAAACTACTCAACTTGATCATGAGCAGTATATAGCTAAGGTAGAATTGATGTTCTTTTTGCAAGTAAGACAAGTATGGCATGATAATGATTGGGTGTTGGAGTAATATATTTAAACTATAAAAATAATTCTTGTTAAAGAAGACCCATCTACTCTCCTAAGAGGCCATGAGCATGACAATGTATTTAGCTGTAAGTGGGAGTCTTCATTTGGCAAAAAGTACCTAATTGCACTTCAATCATCTTGTAGAAATTTGACCTCATAGATCCATTTTGATAAAAGGAGTTTCACTTTTGATCCAAGATGAGAGATGAGGTGTGTTTTAGTTAGTGGTTTCTAGTAATTTCTTATCATGTTTCAATAAGTATACATACACAAGTTTGTAGTTTGTTGCCTTATTGTCTTGGTGTCCTTGTTAGGTTTGTTTCTTAGATCCTAGGTATGTTTCTTAAGGGTAGGTGTTGATTCCTTTATTATCCTTATTGTCTCTTGTTATTGATTTAGTCCTAAGAGGTGTCATTGAGTACTAAATCAATTTAATAGTCCATCAATGGTCTTCTAAGTCATGAGTCATGTTTGAGTCATCATTGCCATGAAGGGACAGTGGGTTCTCTTGACCAAAAAGTTGGTCATCCATAAGAGTTCCAATTTTTTTTGACATTTTGGCCTCACAAGGCCAAATTTTAACCCCTAACATAACAAAATTGCATGAGAACCCTTCTGACCTTACCTATAGTGCCTCAATTGGTTATTATCTCATGAAAGTCTATCAAAAGTCTTTAAGTCTTGTTGAGAGGTCTCATGGTGTTGTAGAGCCTATTTTTGATCACAACATATCACATGTACCTTATGCATATTTAGTTATGTATTAGGTGTCATGGTGATCATGGAGTATGTACAAAGTTTCCACTATCCCTCTCAAGTCTAGGAGTATGGTCTAAACATTATTTGGAAGGATTAAAGTCTCCTTAAATAAATTAAGGAAGTTTATCAATATTAAGGTTTCTAAGCCTTATAGTTTTTGACATGTTTAAGTGTTTTCATGAAGGGAAATTTTTTCTAGTGGGATGTAATAGTGGTTAGACCTTGTTTAACATCTGACATGAGGTACGTAGTATGTTCAAGGTCAGTATTCATGATGTACTCATCTAATCCCAATTCACACCTCAATCCACCCTTAGTAGCCATCATATACCCTAAAAATGCCTTAATATGAGTCTATTTGCATTGAAAATATTTGAAAGGTGATTTTTCATGTATTTCATCATCCATGAAGGTCTTAAAATAATCTCTAGGCCATGATGAAGCATTTCATTTCATAAAAGGTCTCTTTTAAAGCTCATTTCCATCTCCTAAATCACCAAGTGGACCCTACACATGGAAAGGATGTGCCTTTCCAAATTTACCACCATACCACTCATTTTGAAGGGTCATTTTACTTGTCTTTTCCATTTTTATACCTTAAAATGTCAGTTCAAGTTCAAAACATGGAGAAAATAGTGGAAAAGGAGTGTTTTTTGGTGTTTCTTGCATATTATATGGAATTGTATGGTCAGTTTATATAGTGGCAGGTTAGGTGTTGTATAAGAGTTCATGATATATGTCTGGGAGAAGTTATAGGTCAAAATGACAAAAGAACAAGCCTAACATATTACTCTCTCTTCATTAGGTTACTCGGTAGCCTAGATAGTCTCTTTAGGTTTTCACTCATTCCATATAGGAAAGAGAATGTCAAGAGATGGGAATTTTGGGAGATGAAGGAGGTCTCTTGAAATTATTATACATGGATTTTTTCTACTATTTCATGGTCTTATATGTATTAAAAAATGCTAATAACTTGGCCACTCTAGTGAGATTCTCCATCTATGCAGAGGTTAGTAATAGAAATGATTTTGATGGATTTTGGAGTAGTTATTGAAATAAAATCATTTTTGTGTGTTATTAAGGTCTTAAAACCTTGTCTTCAATATCCTTCACACATGTGGAGTGTGAAGGAAATATGATGTTCATGTTTCTTCATTTTGGCAGACTACAAGTAGTTTTTATCTTGTTAAAGGATCTTAGTGCATATAGTGGAAGTGTTTAATGGTGTTTTGTATTTATTCATGTTTTCCATGACTTTAATTAAACATATATGTCCTCCCAAGAACCCAAATGAGCCACCCTCAGTCCAAATTGATCCCTCCAAGGTAGTATCCATAGTGTGACTATCATGGTAGACATGGTTTCATCTACAAAAGGAAGATATAGTGCTTGCAAAGGTCCTTGACAGTGTTTGTGATGCACATTATCATTAATATTATATTAATTCCATTTAATGTTACCCTAAATACCAATAATTCATTTCCATATGCCTAAAAGACCATTGCCATCCTTGACTCTTGAAGGATAAACTCCTACACACCTAACTGAATAGCGCAAAGTATAAAGCACTGAAGTATTAACTATTATAATGGAGTATTAAAATATAAGAAACATCATTAAATATTAATATAAACCTATGATGAAGGATATAAATGGAAAATATTTTTTTAGGTTTAACACAACTCCAATTCTCCCAAACAAATTACTCAACCTAGGCCTTGAAGAAACACTAGTTATGACTATAGGGTCAGGAAGTTATAATAGTAAGAGAAAGTTTTATATAAAGATAAAAAGATATGAATAAATTAGTAGGAGGCATCCAAAATTACCATGACACTTAAAGAGTGAAGAAAGTATTAGGTGACCTCTCAAATGGAATATACTTAGTCAAAGGCCTATATGCATACATATAGGCATAACTATAAGGGGAGTAAATTTCAATAATAAAATCATTTTAAAGATGTTTTGAGGGGAATTTAGGATAAAAACATGGTAAATTTCATAAGGACATGTGAATGTTATTGATGATGAAGGTTGTCATGAAACAAAGTTATCTTACACATATTCAAATAAGCCCTCATTCATCACTAATAGGCCTACTATGCAAACTAGTCATATGGTAGGTTGAATGTTAAATAAATTAGTGGAGTATTCAAGATTTTTAATGGTGAAAATTCATAAATATAATAATTTCACTCATGGAAACACCAGAGCCACTTTGCCTCTCCAAATGGTCACTCCCACATGCTCAAATAGACTAAGGAAGACTACCTATAAGTAGGGTCTTAGATTAGAAGGTGAAGGATGACTAATGGGATATTTTTAATGAAGGGATTTTAGATAATTAATAATGTATAAAATTTTTCCAATAAATGAGACTCCTAGGTTGATGATAAGACCTAATATCTCATTAGGTCTTTTAAGCCTAAAAAGACCTAAAATAGGCCTGTTCAAGGGTCAAAGATATCTACAAGTATAATTGGTTATCTTAAGATTAGAAACACATAATTAGGGAGGTTAGAAATTATATATATTTTTTAAAATGATGATAACTTCATATTTTCATAATAACATAAGGATATAGCTAGGGAAATTAGGCCTAAAATTGGTATAAATAGGCCCAAGCAAAATTATTTGTCTTCTACAGGCAGGGTTCCCATAGAAGAGATGAAGGTGTCTAGATATTTACATTATATTAGAGAGAGATAAGGGGAATTGAATATTCTCATTTTTTTCAAATCTCTCAATTCATCTTCCATAGCTTTGTCCTTTGAAATAGTATTACATTGAGATAGCCTAATCTTGCCTAAACATGTAGTAATTATCAAGGACTATGAAAGGGGAAGTTACACTGTGTAACCTTGAAAGTAGGAGAAGAATTAAAGTGAATAAAGGGACCCATCACTTTATATATAAAATTATCTTAGTACCCATTGATAGGATTCAGCTCTTGAAAGGGTAAAAATAGTTCAAAAGCCTATTAGGCTTATTGGACCTAAACAAACCAATACTCAAAGTTGAACGTATATACTTGTTTGACATTGTTAAAGACTTTAAATCACCTAAATAATAGTATGAAATATAATAAAAAATAATTTTTAGTGTTTAAAACTCCTAATTAAGGTAAAAAAGGGATTGAATTAAACCATTAGGGCTACATAGGCTTAACTGTGTATAAACCCTAGGCAAGGGAAATGAGAATGGAGGGGCTAAGTTGATGGAGAGACATAAAATTGAGTTTGTTTTTTAGGACATGAGGGTGTATTACATGTTTATTCTAAGATCTGTTACTATTTTTGAAATGTGTAAGATTGTTTTTAGGTCCCAAACACCTAGACTAGCAGACTAGTAGTGAGACCACAGGCAGTCTCATGGGAAAGGTTAGAAATAGAGTTAGGAGTTTAAACATCTAAGGGAAGTTATAGGAGTATTTAAAATAAATGAATATTTTATTATGACAAATTTGAACTCCCCAACACATCTACAGGTTATTTAAGACCCTATGGCTCAGTCAAGGCCAATTTGGCCTAAAACACATAACTAAGCCTTAAATTATACCATCACCTTTGAAGCACATTCAAACCATCTTGGGTAGATTGGAAATCATGATAAGGTATGATAAGATTATTAAAATCATTAAATAAGTGTTTAACATATGAAAAATCAATGAAATGTCAGTTTAGGTCTAAAGAGCCATCTCAAGCTATCGCAGTTCTACATAGTTATCTTAAACTATACTTTAGATGCTCATATCTCTCACTACAAGGGGAATCAGGTAATATGATCTTATGGTATTTTTTTAACCACAATGGAATCAATATCCATGGTATAGGGAGTTGATTTTAGGGGCCCACCTTTATGAATAAATGTTAAGACGATAGGCATGTTCAAACAGCTTGTATAGAGCTCAAGGTCTATCATCTTACATTCATATCTCTCCAAACTAGCTTCATGGGAACCTAAGCCCTTTAGATGTTTTACAATGCTATATGTACTAAACATCCATGTCAATAAGTTTAGGTTTGGAGGTATGGTCTTTATGAATGATTGTTAAGATGGTAGACCTCTAAAACCTTGATTAAACCCTAAGACTAACCAATTTTGGGAAATTTGAATATTTTGGAAACCTAGCACCCTAGAATATTATAATAAATAATTTAACCTTAAAGAGAACTCATATGATCCCATGACCATGCTACTTAGCTATATGTAATCTTTACAAACTTAGCATAAAATTTTATTTTTTTAGGGTTTTGGGAAAAGAACAAGTTGAAGAACTATTTAGGATGATGCAAACCATTAAAGGATGAGGTTTGACACATGTTTCACCTTCCTATGACACTATATTATCAAAATATAACTCAAAATTCCTGTACAACTCTCTTCTAAATAGCCAATTTGTAGAAATGAAGAACAAGGTGACCAAGTCAACTAGTGTGGTAAAATTGTTGGTGTCTCTTGCTCAAAAAGGCATATGTCATGATGTAGGATGTTGTTTCAGACTTAAATCTCATTTTTTCATGGGTTATCAAGGTTCATATAGACTTTCATGTCACTCAAGCACATACAACCAAGTTACTAGGCCTAATGGACCTAGTACACCTACTTGGTCAACAAGGAGACATCAAAGATGGAATTGAGGGATGATGAAGTGAGTTAATGTAAGGTAATTTCACTAACTAATTTTAATGGAAATATAGACTCTTCACAACCATGATGATAGTTTTAAGTCATTTTTCTAGTTTGGTCAATGCATGAGAGGAATAATGGACTTCTCAATACCTTATGGAGGCTAATTGGACCTCAATTCCGCCTTATAACTACCATACAGAAGATTGATTGAATATTTTTAGTGTGTCCTAGTCTTGAAGAGGTTTGAATTAAAATTCAATACCTCACCTCAATTCCAAAAAGGGCCATTAAAGGAGCATCTACACATGGAGGGGGTTATAAAGACTACTTGTAACTATTGTAACTATGGTTTAAGTTGATCATGACCATTGATGACCTCTCACCTATATATCCACACCACATTTATCCTTATCTCTTTTTTGATTTTCCATTTATTCAGGCCTTATGGCCTTAAGTTGTATCCCTCTCTTGGGCACTAGGAAACTATGCTTAATTTTTACTCTATAAAACTCTTAGACTGTTAATGAATAATTTTTGTAGATAATTTATTGGTGATATCTAGTGTGTTACAATTGTTTTTATTTTCATATGTGATTAATGTCTCTCCTCTACAGTTCCTTTCTCATGTAGATGCTAATAGAATGTCTTAAGCAATTATGTGGTGTGTAGAAGTGTTAGAGATTGGGTTTGAAGTGTGATCTAGATCATAAGAGTTTCATATCAGACCTTCTTCTCATAACCCTTACATATTAGTTACCTAATACATCCTCCACATAAAGCATTCTTGGATAAGAACTTTGGAATATGGTTGTTTAGTTATTTGTTTAATCCGTTAGTGTTGCTAGGAGTTAAATTTGAGTGTATGAACTGTCATGTTGGTGCATCATCCCACTTAGATTATGTTTAATTGCTTCACTTCTATCCGTTTTCACCACATTTAATATTTATTAGTGATTTTGAGCTATAGGTGATATACCAAGGGAGCTAGCCCCATAACCTGGAGGTCTGGTTTAAGTTTAAGGTCACCCACAATGTTTATACCATTCCCATGTTAGTATAATTTTGAGATACTTTTGAATAACTTATTTCAATGGGTATAACTTGGGTAGCTAATAGAAGTCATTATTTGAATAAAAGATAAAAATATGTTGTGATATAGACTTTGTAACTGTATTGTCCTGTCTCCTTATCAATCCTTCATGACAAAAAACTTTTAATAAAAGAACTAGACACCTTGTGATTTATGTACCCATTTTTTACGGATGCTAGTCATGTAAATCCAATCATCACCTTCAATCAATGGAACGTTAGTGTTCATGGATTTTGATAGAGGTTTTATTATCAATTTACACTCTATTCATCTACAAAATTCCTCTTACACACATATATAATAGTATATTAGTTTTATATATTAAATTTAAGTTTTTATATAAATATTATATAATATATATTATAATAAATTTTTATGTTAAAAATTCATTATATAATGTATATAAATATTGTATATGTATATTTATAAGTGTTTATTGTGATTTCCTGTTGTAATTATTCTATTTTCATTTGTGGGTTATATTTATCTTTTAAGTATATGATGTGGCCATGCCCTACTACATGATAATTAAACCTACCAACTCTTCCATGCCACCTCAAAATGATCACAAATTAACCATATTTACTCTACCATGATATTCACACTGTATGCAATCAAAAATACATGATGTCTATAAATCAATCTTGGATCAGAGGAGATAGATCATACGCACACTTTTGATTAGGAATACATTTATTAAGCAAGAGCATGACGAATATGGGGATCTATTATACCTAATTAGGGGATCACTTGTCATAATACACCATGCTAGGAAGGGTTCCAAATCATATAGTCTGACACAATCATGAAACAATCCTAAAAGATTCTTAAGTTTAATGTTCACTCTGTTCTAATAAACAAGAAAGTAAATCTAATATAGTTCACACCAAAGTTTATGGCATAATATGAGGGGTTAGAAGCAATCAAAAGATGTATAAGAGAATATAAATTAAGATTAGTATAAGTAAGACCCTAATACATGGAATATGAAGAGTAATATTATTCAAGCCAATAATTATGCTACTTTTATCTACTAAAGAGGGGAGAATAAAGTTAGAATATACTTACTTGAATGTGAACCCATTGAGACTCAATTTCTAATTTGTCCAAATGGGTTTCACAAGAGGTTGTTTTGGTTTGTAAGGATCAATAGAAAAGGCCAAATCATCCAAGACTTATCCACAATACTAGGTTCTACATGCAAAAACCCTAAGCTAAGATTCCTCAAGTAGAATGGTGGAAGAGTAGATTGTAAATAAATGTGAAAGAATAATAATTATTGATTGAATATTGAAATAATGATGAAATTATCTTATATTTATAGGTAGATCTCACCCTAAATCCTAAATATGTCAGTTGTACAGGTTCAACCCAGTTGACCCTATATAATAATTAGAGTCTAAAAATTATACAAGTTTGACCTAGTTGACCTAATATAGTCAACTAGTGAAATGGGATCAAGGTGAGGAAAAGAGGGATGTAAAGAGGAAAAAGACTAGAGGAGTGTGCAAGGGAGGAGTAATATCTTAGGGAATGGTTTTGACATCTGATTTGATTGGTAATAATGTGTAAATAAGGGACAATAATCTTTCAAAACACCAAAGGTATGCCCACCCCTTTCTTAGTGCACCCGTTAGGGCATGCACTCAAAGAGATTAAGTCTCGATGGGTTCTTGCAAGATGTAAAGCATCATTAATTGATAAAAGTTGAAAATGTTATGTTTATACATATGGCCCACTCAAATCTAATCATGTGTCACTAAGGTTCAATAGGGGATGGTGCTTTAAGAAACAACATAGTCACATACAACACTGATTCTATAAAAAGTTGTAATATTTTAAAGAAAAAATAATTGAAAGTAAATGACTAAAAAATAAATAACTAAAAATTAAATGAAATGCATACCTTAGACATAGCTTTATCACTGAATGTTTTTTTTGTTGTTTTGTTAGTTTTGATTATGTAGGGTACAAAGACTAATTTCAACAAACCTAAGAATAAAAAACTAAAGAGAAAAAACAAACAAATGCAATAAAATCCAAGATAGCTAGTGCTATGAAGACAAAACATACATTGGAAGTTTGGAAAGATGGGGTGACAAGTGTTATGTTAGAAAAAATGACCAAGTCAAATAACAATATTAAATCAAGTGACTAAAAATCCACAACTACTAAAGATCAGAAAACTCAAATAAGTTATCCTTAAGTAAGAAAGGAAAACTCACCAAGTCAAACCAAAGATACATGTCAAACATGATGGTAATAAAATATCAATGGTAAAAATTAGAAAAAAAATGGTAAAACAACATTGACGAGTGTGTAATAACAATCCTTATCTCACTCACTAATGGAAAAAGGGTATGAACTTAGGTGTCTATAACAGTAGGATAGTACAACAAATGACAAATGATAAAAGTAAAGTAAAACAATTCTAGGAATGTTATTTTATGGTGTAAATAAAGTAATCCATAGTCAATCAAACATGTTTTGGATAGATAATATTGAAACAAAGTAGTGTTACCATATTTTTAAGAGTTGAAGAAGAAGGGAATATAGAAGATGAGAAAACAGATTTAGAATCACAATTTTCTTATCAATGGGGGTAAAATGAAATAGGTGGAGGGGAGAATGAAGTAAAAACCAAGGTAAAGGAACTCTTTATTGAATTCAAGACACACAAATTAGGTTTGTCAAAACAAGATGAATTTCATCCATAAGGACTCTAAAAAACTTCTCTTAGCCACACAATTCTTACGTCAATAAATTAAGTATATAGATCATTCAATGATGGCTATATTTATAAAAATTAAGATGGACCTACCTTCCCATAATGTGTTCCCCATTCCTCAGGACCCCTTACTGAGTCATTGGTCTACTATAAATATTGGGTATTTGTATGATAAAGTAGGTAGTATCATAGAGTTTGTTGAATTCTCATATTCCAATCTACTAGCCTATTGCACCATCCTAAGGGATGTCAGCTCTATGTGATACTGACTATGGAGTTTGAGCTTTGATTAGAGATAAGAGATGTGCTTGTAATCATGTCTTTTGGTGTGATGTTGAATTTTGAGATTTTTATGTTTCTTTTTAGATATTACTAGCTTTTGATTCAAATAATTTGGATTTTAACTTTCTTGATGTCTTTTTCTATTACTCCTTTATACAAATTTGGAAAACCAAACATGGGTGTTGAATATCACTTTCACTTGATTACTTGGGACTTGGTTTCTAAGAGAGAAATTCAAAGAGCATGAGGTCTAATAGTCTTATAAATATAAGTGAAATAAAAGTGTTATCTTGACTTCAACCTTGTTTTATCCAATGTGGAGTGAAAGAATAGGGAAATAAAGAGGAATGACACATGGAACAATTTTAATTACTTCAAATTGCAAAAAATGTGACAAAGGGAAAAAAGGGATACAGTGACATAAAAACATGATTCTTTATCATAAGAATGAGAGAAATGGAGGAAAACATGATAACATAAATTGTTTACACAAATTCTATCTAACAAAAGAAGAAAACTCTAAAGTTGAGAATAAGTATCAAGAATGTGTAGCCATTGCAAAATGTATTCTAGAAAAAGAATGAAAAGATTGTAATTTTATGAGGAGGTTCAGGTCCTATCCACGGTATTACATTGTAACATCATAAAAGAGAAACCCACGGAGTAAAAAAAATCAAGTGAAAGATAAAGTGAGGTAAGCAAAAGATGGTAGTTTTGTGAGGAATGTCAGGTCCTATCCATGGTCTTATGAAGCAACTCAGAAAATAAAAACTAAAGAGGTGTCAAAAAAGCAAATTGGAAAATATGAAGGAGAAAAATAAATAAAAGATGGTAATTTTGTGAGGAGTGTCAGGTCCTACCAGCAGTGTTACTGATAAACTCAAAAAATAAAAGCCCAAGGGGTATTAAAAAAATATAAAATACAAGAAGATAAATAAGACTATGGTACATTAAGAAACCAAAAGGCTAAAAGGGAGGACTAAAGGTTTGTGAAAGAAGGGAAATTGCTATAAAGGGAAAGACCTATGTAGGTAACCTAAAAAAAGTATTAGATAGATGTAGATAGAAATATTTGAAATAAGGAAATGTTTAGGTAAAGTACTTTTCATGAAATTGTTCATTGGTAGGATCTTTGAAAATATGGCCTTCATTGGTTTGAAGGTGGTAGGTGGTTGGACCAAGAATATCTTTGACTAAATATGGACCCCACCATTTTTTGGCATATTTTCCTTCTTTATCATGGGTTTATTATCATTTAAAGATAAGATCACCAACATTAAATGTGTAGAATTTAACACATTTGTTATGTTGTTTGGCAATACAAACCTTGTATTGGTGGTTATGTTGTCAGGTGAAAAGATGATGTTCATTAAGTAGATCAAGGCATGAATATGAACTTCATGTAATTCCTCATAAAAAATGATACCATGAAGAGATATATGAAGAGATGGAAGCTCAACATCTAAATGAAAAACTAACTTAGAATCATAGACTAACGAGAATGGAGTTGCCCTAGTGGTAGTACGTATGCTAGTCTGATAGTCCTAAAGTGTAAGGTAAATATGAATATGTCAATCCATGTGAGTTTCACATATTATCTTTTATATTATTTTTTTGATAAATTTATTAGTGGCTTCAGCTTGGACATTACATTATGGATGATAAGGTATGGAAAATTTGTGATTAATCTTTAATTTATTGCAAAGTTTTTAAACATGTTTGTTTTTGATATTATCATCATTATCTGAAATGATTCTATAGGGAACACTAAAGTGGTAAATGATTTGATTAAGAATAAATTTGAAAATGGTAGGACTGGTGATGTTAACCAACAGCATGACTTCTACTCACTTAGTAAAATATTTAATAGCGATGATGATAAAGACCTGCCCATCTTCAGAGTGAGGTAGTTTACCAATGCAATTGAATCCCCATATGGAAAATGGCCAAAGAGATTTGATAGTTTGAAGTTGGTTTGGAGGTGAATGGATTAGATCATCTTGAAGCTAACAAGGATTACATCTTTTAGCATACTCAATTGGATCCTTTTTAAGATTAGGACAAAAGTAATCCATACATAGGCATTTTCATGTTGTAGCATGTCTTCTATAGTGGCCACCACAAATGCCCCCATGTGCTTGTTCAAGAAGAAAAGGGACCTCATCTTACATAACATAATTGAACAAGGTACATTTAGCATTGTGATAATAAAGGATTTTATGTCGAAATACATATTTGAAAGCTTGTTTATGAATATGTGTCTTTTCATGGGAGTCTAAGTTATGAGGTTAAGGTTGACGTTCAAAGAATTGAATGATTTCTTGATACCATGAGCTTTGATGAATGGTAATAGACTCAATATGATAGATATGAAAATTTAGTGGTTAAGTAGAGGATGGATATTTTCTTATTTATATAACAAAATTAGCATTAGAAAGGACCTAGTGGGGATGACAGAGAGATAATAAATAGGTAAGAGAATCAGAAATGGAATTTTGATCTCTAGGAATAGGCTCAATAGTGAAAGAGATGATATATTTAGAAAGAGTGGCTATAATTTGATGATATGTGATGAGGTTCTCACTTCTAAATTGATAATAACCATTGACTTGGTGGTAAATAAGTTGAAAATCACCTAAAACATGAAGTTATTGAATGTCTAAGTTAAGAGAAGCTTGCATGCCTAAAATGAGAACTTCATATTTGGCTATATTATTAGTGACATCAAAGGTGAAGCAAAAATATAAAGGAATGATCTTGACAAGAGGACTTGTGAGAATACATCCTGACCTAGTTCGTTGAAGGCATTTGGCACCATAAAAGTGAAAAGGTCCAAGTATCCTTATGCAAGTTGACATTGATTTTAGGAAGATTCTCAATAACTAATTTTGGTTTAGTAGTACTAGAGGGAGTATTGGATTCATCAATATTATTGGCTTCAATATCAGTGTTAAAGCTATAAAAATAATCCTTGAGATAAATAGCTTGATTAAGAACTTTGATGTAAAGGATATTGTCATTTGGAAGGTTATCTTGAAGAGGAGTAGCTGGTATGGGAGCTATTGTAAGTTGATTAATGATGATTTGCCTTTTGATAACTTTTTGACCAACAATGCAGAGATTGAATTACATAAGGAAGACCATTCATTTACTAATTCTATCTCCAAGAAGAAATGTTTTGTAGAATAAATGATGAAGAGGCTCAAAATGAATAATGACATAAGTTGTTTGGTAAAGCATATAATGGTAAAGATTTTTATCTATGAAATAGATGGCAAGGCAATCAATTTTAATTTTGGTATAACATGTTTCATAATCAATGAGATCTTGACTAATGTAGTAGATAACATACTCTCTACTTATATTATCTTGTTGGGAAAGCATTGCTCCAACTAAAATAGGTGTGGAATAAATATATAGAATCAAAGGTTTATCATTATAAGGAGGAAAAAGTGTAGGTGGATGATGTAATGACTCTTTCATATTATCAAAGGCTTTTTGACATGGATCTATCCATTCTAAAGTAGTACCTTTCTCAAGAAGTGAATTGATGGAGTGAATTTGATATGCCATTTTGGATATGAATCATCTAATTGATCCAAGTTTGCCTAAATAAGTATGAATGTTGGGAATATAACAATGAATGGGCATGTTGATGATAGACTAATTTTGGTAGGTTCAACATCAATTCCATAGAGAGAGACTAAGAATCCTAACAATTTTATAGATGTGACTCCAAAGAAACATTTTAAAGGATTAAGTCTAGCTTTATATTTAAGGAGATGGTCAAAGATGACATCCATATCAGAAAGATCACTCTTATGATTTTTGGATTTAGCAATGAGATCACTCACATAAGTTTTAACAATTTTTGAATAAGATTGTGAAAGATGTGAGTCATTGCTCTTTAGTAAGTGGATCTAACATATTTGAGATCGAAAGGCATTTTGACATAGCAATAGGTGCCCCATTATATGGTGAAATTAGTCTTATGTTGATCCTCAGGGGTAATATGAATCTGATTATATCATAAGAAACCATCCATAAGAGATAATATTTTGTACCCAGTCATGGAATCAACAATGGCATTTATTAAAGGTAAATACAAATTTTCCTTGAGATAAAAAATATTAAGATTATGAAAATCAATACAAATGTGAATGACCATAGTGCCTTTCTTTCGAATAGGAACAATGTTAGAAACCCATTCATAATAATCCATGGGTTTAAAAAAAATAGTATCAAGTAATTTGATGATTTCCTTATGACATAAAGTGGAAACTTCAGGTGGAAACTTTCTTTATTTTTGACACACAACATTTGCATCAGGATAATTAATGATATTATACACCATAATGCTATGGTCAAAGCCAAACATGTCCTCTTAGGAACAAGAAAAAGTCTTATGATATTTGTCAAAGAATAATCTACAATTATCATGTTTGATAGGTGAGAGTTCATGAGAGATAGTAATTGATCAAGGACAAGATGGGGTACCATATTTGATGCAAGTGGTTTCTTTAATAATGATGGTGTTACCATATTGAAAAATGGTATGGTGCATTTGGTAAGGCATAAATGGGATTTGTTTTATTATTAGTGCTAGAAAAAAGTTGTTGAATCAAGGAGTTTTAGTTTTAAAAATCCCAAGTTTATGATGTTACTGAAGAAGTTGAGGTTCTTGAGCATGAAGTATCTCAAGGATAGCTTCATCACTAAGTAAGGTATGAATAGGACCATAATAGTCAACATATACTTCAAGATATATAATTTTATTTCCATGCTGATCATACTTAGAATTTATCTGATGAACATTGGTTGCCTTAGCATCTAGTGTAATTTCAAGAGTAGAAGAAGTAGATGGATGAGAAAGGATTAGAATATTAGTGGGTTAAATGATAGGAGAAGGATGAAAGGTAATGATTGGATTGACAGGTGGTATAGGAGATGTATAAATTTTTTGAGGTTTGAAAGGTATAATTTGCACTACCACCTAAGGAGTATCAGTAAGAGGAAGATTAACAAGAGGTACATGGCCCTCAAGATCTAAGGTATGATCCAAAGAAATGGTATGAACATCCTGATTAAAGGCAATAATTTTGGCTAAGACTTTTTAATAATGATAGAAATCCATGTATCTAGAATGAGCTTGGGAGTTTATATAGTTATCATCATATGTTTGATAAATTGTACATGCTTGAGAATCAAGGGGGTTTCAAAGGATGAAATCATGATATTACTGAATGTATGAAGAGAAATGATGATAAGAGCTTACAATAATTTGGCCACTCCAAAATCATTACAACTAAAGGCATCTTCAATTAAAGAAGGCTCTTGAACATTGTATGGAGGGGGAAAATTAGTAATCTCATCGATAAGAGGAATAGTATGATCCCTGGGAGATAGAGAAGGAGGGAATCATTACAAAATGTAGGGAGGTAACTTGTTTTATTGTATGTTGCAAATCATTTGGATCATCATCATCAGAATCTATAAGATCATCTTGTAAATCAAGATTCATGTTGATGAATTTGGGTAAAGTAGCACTATTAATCTTAGGAATCATAGGAATATGATATTATGATTTAGGATTGGGAAGCTGAATGCTCCATGGGTTGCGATAAACTTCATGGTTATACCATTTTCCACTATGTAAAAATTTAATACATTGATTACCTAAAGAAGAAATGGCCCTCATTCGATGAGTCTATGGATGACCAAGGAGTATGTTATAAGATAGGGGTAAGTCAAAGACCATAAGCTTGGTTTGAATAGTCTTAGGTCCAATGGTTAATAAAAGCCAAATACAACCAACTAAATTTTGATTAGTCTTATCAAAACCAAGACAAGTAATATGGGTTTACTTGAGATGATCCTTATTATAACTAAGTTGTTGTGTAAGCCATAAGGATGTCACATTAATACTAGAACCTTCATCAACTAGAAATTTTTGGATAAGACTAGTATTAATGTCTACTTTGATGCAAAGTGGTGGATCATCAACATGAAAGAGAATTTAATCATTGATCATGTCATATTCAAGGAATTCAATAGAGAGCTTATAAGGACACAGAGATTCAATGGTATTTACGTTGGTAGGTTAGGATTTGATAAAAGGTGGTTCTTCATATAAGGAGAATGGATCATCAATTTTTTATAATTATTACATAAGGAATTTATGATGATAGGTAGAAGTAAGAACCAACTCCATAATTTAAATATTACAAGGTATAGAGTTGAGTTCTTCAAGAAAGTTCAAATGAGACTTATAAGAACCAACACAAGTTTTATGAGGTAAATTAGATTTTAGAAGAATAATTGTTCACCAGAATATATTATAAAGGTGAAATAAAAGTGAAGATAATGCTAATAAGAAAGTGGAAATGTGAAGACAATCTAACCAGTGGTGGGATAGGATTCACATTGGGTTCACTATAATGTATGCATTTAGAAATGCATCACATCTATAAATCAATCCTAGCTCAAAAACGATAAAACATATGTACACTTCTGATTGGGAATACATTTGTTAAGTGAGAACATAACAAATATGGGGATCCACTAGACCCAATTAGGGGATAACTTGTTAGAATGCACCATGCTAAAAAGGGTTACAAAGCCTATAGTCTAACAAAATCATGTAATAACCCTTAAAGAGTCCTAGGTTTAATGTTCACTCTACTATAATAAAAAAAAATTAAATCTAATTTAATGCAAATTATAGTTTGTGGCACAATATGAGGGGTTAGAAGCAATCAAAACATGTATAATATAATCTCAATTAAGCTAAGTATGAGTAAGACCCTGATACATGGAATATGAAGAGTAATATTATTCAAGCCAGTACTTATGTTAATTATATCTACTAAAGAGAGGAGAATAAAATTAGAATATACTTACCTAAATGTGAACCCATTGAGAATTAATCTCTGCCTTGGTAGGAGGGGATTCACAATTATTTTTTTGTGGCTTTTAAGGATCACTAAGAAAGGCCAAAACATCTAGGAATTATCTACAAGACTAGATTGTCCAAGTAGAAACCCTAAGCTAAGACTCCTCAATTAGAATGGTGGAAGAGAATATTGTAAATAAGGTTAAGTGAATAATAAATCTCAATTGAATATTCAAATAATGATTAAATGATCCTGTATTTATAGGTGGATATCACTCCAAATCCTTCTGAATATGTCAGTTGTATGGGGTCGACCTAGTCAACCTTATATGTTTTCAGAAGATAAATCACTAGGTCCCAAACTAGGTCAGTTAAAGGGCTTATGAAACTCCAAGTAGAAATACCCAAAAACATTACAAGATTAACCTAGTTGACCTTTTACATTAATTAGAATCTTAAAACTATACAGGGTCAACCTAGTTGACCTAGTATAATCAACTAGTGAAAAGGGTTCAGAAAAAAGGGATGGGAAGAGGAACAAGACTGAAGGAGTGTGCAAGGGAGGATTAATAGTTAGGGTTAATGGTTTTAGGATCTATTTGGATTGGTAATATTTTAGCAATAAGGGACAATAATTCTATGAAGTACCAATGATATGCCCACCCCTTTCTCAGTATATACCTTAGGGTGTGCACTTAGAGAGATTGAGTCTCAATGGGTTTATAAAAGATGTAAAGCATCAGTAATTGATAAAATTTGAAAATATTATGTGTATACACATAATATATCAATAATTATGGGCTCTTATGCATAAATGTGTAATGTAGTTTTAAAAGGTAATGATACTCACTTTGACCAGAATGAAAGTAACAAGATCAACTCCATAACCTCAATGGCATACAATATCACATGAAATGCAGTATAGATTTCCTTGTATGGATTTGTTGTAATTTTTATAAATGTTAATATATTGGAAACATAGATTAAAAAAATCTATAATATAGATTTTGGAACCTCAATATTTTGTCTAAATAAAATTGGCACTACAATGTTGGTTTGAGTTACACAAAAAAAATGAAGCCTTTTCAAAATCAAATCAGTGCCATGTTATCATCATTTATCCTTAATGATAGAAAATGTCCAATCAAAGAATCAACCATCTTAGAAGTTGTGTACCTATTTATGATGGAGGCAAGCCATGTAAATCCAACCACTAACTTAAATTTATACAATCTTCTAATTGCATAAATAACAACTTAAATCCAAATATACACAAATATAATTTAATGCAAAATATGGATGACACATTTTGCATGAAGGTTTGGAGCATTAACAGCTTTAATATTTATATTGATTGTATGTATCCATCTCCATTTCAAGCTTTTGTCCAAACCCCGAACTTGAAATTCCATATTAGTCTTGGTTTCTTCTAATTGTTTTAGTGAAATTGATACAAAAATAATTTCTCCATTACACTAACAAAGATAAAACCCAATCACCCAAATTGTACCCAACCCCAACATGTATCAAGCAAATATCATCACTTGGAGTTCCAAGTTTTTAGGTTATACACAAAGTAACATTACAATGGATAGGATTGCATTGTCAATATTTTTAAGTACAACTATTTTTGAATCTTTATTTTATTTATGTATAGTTTTGGAAATGTATAAAGCCTTTTTATCATGTATAGTGTTGGGTAACCTTCTATTCCATTTTAGGTTTGAGAAAGTATATATCATTTATGTTGGTAAGCTAGTTTGTATGTTTATTTCTAGTTACTTAGTTTGTAATGAAAAATAAATTGAATGATTATTTTTAGTGAGCGAGTATATAATGCATTTTTATATTGGTTTTTCCTAAGGACTTATACAACTAAAGGTTATGTTTGTGTTGTAAAAAAATTTGGAAGGTTATGCATACAAGTGTAAGGTAATTAGTATTATCACTCTTATTTGGAATCCTAAAGCAGAGTTTTTTCATTCATTTTGAGTAGTTTGTTATATGATACACCTAGGTAACATGTGTATACAAAATCCTACTTGACACTATGTCCCAGTGTCAAGCAGTACCATGAGGGCAATCTAGATGTTGATGCAGTTTGCATACATGACAAATTATGCTTGAAATTTTATTGAAATATAAGTTTAAAAGGTAAGATGAACATCAAACCAACATCATAATGTGAAAATAGTTTTTTTTTATCAAGGCTTGAAAGTGTCACATCTGAGCCACAACTTCATGATGGTTTAGATGTATAATATATAACTATTAATATATCTTATATAATTATAATATATAATATATTTTTAGTATTATATAATGATATACTAATTATAATAATATATTGAAATATTATTTAATATAATATTATCATATAATATTTTATATCATCATAATATAATTTAAATAGTATATTATATTATAAAATAAAAATAACAATATATTATTATATATAATGTTATTATTATATGATATTCAAAATATTTATAATATTCTGCTATATTTGTATTAAAAAATATTTTATACTATTATACTATATAATAATTTTATTTTATTTGTATTATTAATAATATAGTATATTATATATATATATAATTTATATTCATATATTATTATTTAAATACATTGTAGCTTTCATGGACTGATGCGTATCTCATATGTGTTTTACTGCAATAGTAGAATCATAGATCACCAAAAATAAAATTGTTTTCTCATCAGGATTTTGGTTTGATGGTTATCATACCTTTCATCCTTTAGAATATGTATATATTCCATTTCGTAGTCATGGGAGAATGCAAACTATAGAAATAGAACTTGACTCAGCGTTAATGTATGTTTACCCCACATACATGCCTAATATAAAATGATAAATCCTTACATGGAATGGTCCATGCTATTCTTTTTAGTCATGAGGTCATGATTCATTTAACCTTTATCTTGTCATCGTGCTTGGAAGACAGCCACATCATATTTATGGCTTGGTCAGGTTTGGTGTAATATACATTGTCCATGATAAATGCCATAAATTTCATAATAGTGGCCATTGTAAAAATTTCAAAGGAGATAACACATTCTGACATGTGGAAGCACATAAATGGTGCAGAAAACTTTAGGTTTGCAAGGCATGTTTCAGACAAATCTATGGATACTTTCCCACATAGAATGCCCTTAGCATAATAAACATTTAATCATAACTTAGTGACCAGCATAGTTCTAACATTTCTATTTTTATACATTAAAAAACTAGTGACTATTGAGTTACCAAAATATTTTAAGACATCTTAGGATAATGTGTGGGGGGAGGTTATTTACATAAAATAGGTGTTGAGTATGATGTAAATTTGGGAACTTGATTATTAGTGTTAGAATTATTTTCTTTGTTTATTTATGTTGTTATGAATGTTATTTGATTCATTCATATCCTGAATTAGTTTTTTGGTCAATTTTGGATACTTTATATAAATTTATTATAAAATTGTTGGAAATATCAATCAAGTCTAGTTCAATTTTTGAGTACTCACACCATTTCCAAGTTGTAAGGTGACTTTTTTAGGTTGTGTTAACTAAATTTATGAGTATTTTTAATCAATATCATATCATAGATGGTTTTTTAGACACTAATTTTATCTAATTATAGCTTATGGTAGTCAACTGATGGTGCCTTCTTGCATGATGACCAAAAAGCTATTAGGTAGTGTTAGTGGTAATATTAGTTATCTCTTGAGTTTATTTATAGTTATGTTTACTTGTACTAGAGTATACTTTTATAATTTTAATTATATATTAATTTTTTATCAATTAAATTTATTTAATTATTTTTTATTATGTGATTTTCTTGAAATAAATTGTCATACATGTTTCTTGTAATTGGCTAGGTTTAGCCTTCATTGTTAATAAAACTAAATTGTGCATAAATGTGGACCATAATTATTTTTGCAAATTCATGTTTCTAATTATCACGTTTGATTTTTTTTAAGGTATTCATAAATTAATACCATAAATCATGTTTATTTTTTCTTTTAAGTTATGTATTAAATGTTTTGGTCAACAATCTCACTTACAACATAATTGGTCTAACAATTAGTAATTATGGGACAAATTATTTGGTACATATATTGAATCTAAAATTAATTAAGAGTGGATTTTAATTCCATTCATATATTAAAAACATTCATTTGGTAGCATATCCATGTTCAATAAAGGTTTATAAGGGTGTTAAGCCATTATCATAATAATCAATGTCTTCAGTGAATTCTACTTCAATAAATATCCCTATTTTCAAAGGTGAGTTTTGGAGAGATTAGTTGAAAAAAAATATTGTATTAAAATTAGTTTGGGAAAATGTTCCCCATGGGTACATATCACCTCAATAATATAATAAATTGACTCAATATCATAAAATTAAAAAAATTATGATGAAAAAAAAGGATGCACAAATTTTCTTCTATCTTTAGAGGGCCATAGACCAAAAAATCTATCTAGGAATTGTAAGATGCAAGATTTCCTATGAGGAATGGAATAAATTAGAATCCTTAAATCAAGGATATATTAATTTAAGAGATTCAAAAATCCAAGCCTTTAAAATTAATTTTGACAATTTTAAAATATCAAATTCTAGAGTAGGAGATTATTGCATAAGGGTAAATTATTTAGTGAGTAGAATGATAGTTTATGGAGAAATTATCGAAGATAGTGTTATAGTAATAAATATTTTGACATATTTAAATGATATATAACTAAATGTTTTATCAAATTTTAATATTTTAAAGACATAAAAACTATAAGTTTTGATGAGTTATTGGGTTATATCTTGTCCCATGAGAATAAAATCATATTATACACATGAGATAAATAACAATAAATTGAAACTGAGGTAAAGGTTTTAGACACCAAAGAGATAAATAAAAATTAGAATCAAGGAAGTTATAATAAATCTAATTTCGATGTATTTCATCAGATGTATGAGTAAGAAATACTTTACTTGTTATTACTACAAAAAACTAGGACACATGATAAAATATTGCAAGATACTAGTAGTTATGAATCAACCTAATCAAGAGAGTGTAAAGAAATAATTTAAATTTTAACATAGTTATGTTAAAGAACACTAACATTATTGTCTCACATGTATTATGGGAATAAATTAATAAAATAATGTTTTCTATATTTATTTTTATTGATATAATTTCATGTCAAGCCACAAATATATTTTAAACATGTTAGATGATTCCATCAAAATCCAAGTGCATTTGGGAGATATAAATTCCATCAAAGTTGAAGGAAATATTAACATTAAAATCAACAAAAGTCAAGTCAATGTTTAGATTTAGAAAATTTATATTTATATAAATATGGATCCTAAGATTATTGGTCACAATTTCACATGACACATTGTTGAAAACAAAGCATGCATCTTTTAGAATCCTTCTAGAAAGTCAACAATTGTTTCTAGGAATTGTATTATTTTTGAAAATTAAGTGTATAATAATTTTTATAATTTATCTAAAAGTGTGAAAAGTAAATGGGGTTAGCCTCTTTAAATTTATTTTGATGGCATATAAATTCCTACACAACTTTCTAGTTCAATAGGAAACAATACTAACTCTTTGTAAGAGACTAGTCATGCATCTTCATTAATTCCAAGCCAAAATGAGTAGTTATTGAATCCAAACCCAACTAATGAAATGTTAGATAATAATTATGAGATAATTCTTAAAATTATTTGACATCAATAATTTAGTCTTTTATATTATTCTTATGATGAAAATATATTTTTTTGCATTGTTAATAGTGGTTATTAAACCTCGAAGTTAAGTAACAACCAGTCAAAATATAGAATTACTTAATCCTATGAAATTAGAGATGAATTAAATTGATATGAATGATACATTTAATTTATTTAAATTTAATTTTAAATATGATGTAATTGGTACAAATTATTTTTTTAATATTAAATTTGATATTGGTGTAAAATTTGACAAGCTAAAAGCTAGACTAGTTGCAAAAGGATTTGCATAAAGCTATGGGGTTGACTATGAGAAAACCTATACACAATTTATATACATAATATTTTTAAATTTTATAATTTAATGATGATTTATATCCTACAAGAATCTATCAAGTTTCAATTTCTTTGAGTGCACATCTTAAAGGTTGCACCAGGAAAGGGGTGAGCATAGATTTAGTGATTCTCTAGATTGTTTTTCCTTATATCATTAACTAAAACCACTAAAAGTTACTTTTATCTAAATCCATAAGTAATTAAAACCCATTTATTCACTCTTATAATAAATTAATATTTATAAATTTATCCTAAAAAATAAAACACCCCCTTTTTAATATAGAGCATTATTTTTGAAATTGCTTTTTGAAAAAAATTCTTAATCAATTACAAGTGTATAGTTGGTAGGGAAATCATTCTTTCACATTTCCTAAGTGTGAAAGCTAATGTCATATAGAGTTTAAGGAATTATTTTTCAATGGTGATGTCATGTAGAGAATTCATTATTTTTTTAGGTCACTTATTTCCATAATGGCATATCTTTTCTCACAACATGGTTATTTATGGCTTACATCATTTTTGGAGCAATATTTTGGCAGGATAGTTAATAGGTGTATTAGCTTGGTGGTGATCAAGATTTTATTTTTTAAGGGATGGAAATTTTCATTATAGAATCTATTTAATGGCCTTTGGCATTTTATAAAGCCAAAAGTTGAGAGATGGGATTTGCTAGGATAGTTTATCAAACATTTTTTGGACTCCTTCTCCTGAAGTGGCGAAATATATTAAGCTAATATTGGGCATGGATTTATTAGCTCAGAGTAGAAAAAATAGAGTAAATTCTGATTTGGCCTCTCTATTTTATTCATATCTTGGCTTGATTATGATATATAGATAACAGGTGCTTGTAATGGTAGAATTCTTCATCTGGCTAGAGTACAAGATTAAGCTAGTAGAGGCTTTGGAATATTTGTTGCTTGGCTCATTTCCATTTTTTCCATTTTTTGAGAGAGACTATATGGGGTTTATCCCATTGGATACATTTTTATAACTCATGTTATGATTCTTGGCTTTATTTTATTTTGAAAAGGATGTGGAAGCAACCTATAAAGTACAATTGAAGGTTGAAAGAATACAGGGAGTAAGTGCACCTTTTGTTGAAGATGTTTTTAAACCCATCCCAATTTTTTATGAATGGAGAGTAACTAGGTGTGCTAAATTTAGGTTCAATTCAATTAAAATATTGAGTAAAAGAGTGGAGAGAGGTTCTTTTTAGTTGCCACCATGATGTAAAGGCAAGTATATGGTGAGCTGGGAAGATTCTGGTAAAGTGCAAAAAGGACTACTTTTTTCAACATTTGAGTAGCCTATAGGAGCTAAATATGGTAGAAAGATGGTAGATTTGGACCACTCAAATGAAAGTGAGAAATAAGTGGCCTTGGATGTAGCAATAGGCATTTGAGCTAGGAGCTAGAGAAGAAAAAGATCCACACTAATCAGGGGAATATTGTTGAATTGGTAATTATGGAATAAAAGGATATTTTTTTGGTCTTTTGGTTGTTCATAGTCATTTTTTAGTATGGTAGTATATGTAAAATGATTTTATCTAAGGATGTTTTTTGTTGAAAAAATGTTTGGTAAATAAGGTTATATGCCTCTACATGGAAGGATGCTGAGCTAGAATCTTTATGTTTTTGTTGTATCTTTTTTGAAAAAGGGCCTATGACCCTTATAATTCTCAAGTATCCAAAAAAATAAATAAAACAACCTTTTATTCATTTTTATACTATGTCATCCCGGTCGGTCTTATTAGGAATTGAGCACACATTATAGATCTCCATTAGCCCAGATGACCTAGTTTGAGATGTAATGGTTATCTTTCCAAACAAACAAGATTTACTTGGATGACTTTGTAGGATAAACTCATATAAGGATTTAGGGTCTAATTTTGGATATAAATACCCCATCCAATTCAATCCAATATAGAGGAACACTCATTTTTACATTGTTAAAACTCACAATTCTATTACTTATACATTTGAGGAGTCATTTCTTAGGTATTTTCCTTAGAGTGAAAGAGGTTTATCTTGTGGGAAAGTATTGTATGTAAAGTAGGACTGTTTTATCCTAGATCTTATTTCTAGAGTGTGATCCTTACAAAGCCACAACAACTTATTACAAAGATGCATTGTCCAAGTGAGAGATTGAAGCATGATAGGTTCAATTCAAGGTAAGTATTCCTAACTTTTAGTCTTTCATTTAGTAGATGGATATTAAATAAAGTAGTAGGATGAATTTTTTACTCCTTACTTAGTTTACATCTACATTAACTTGAATAGAGTTATCTTTACGTTTTTTATTTTACTTTTTCAAAATATTCACATTTCTGCTATAAGTTGTAGTGAGTATTAGATTAGATTTATTTTATGTATTGTAGGCCTAACACGAGTTATTACATAATATCTTTTGAATAGAGGATTTATAACCCTCTTATTTGATGTTGTGTAGTAAGATATCCCTTAGTTAAGGTTAGTAGATATGAACTGGTCATTCACCAATATAAATAGCTATGCAATGAATTGTTTTAGAAAGATTACCTAGTCCACTATTATAATACATTAAGTAAGACAAGTTATATATCCATCCTAATTAATTCCATACATTATGGTGAACCAACATGAATTTAACCTTTGTAAATTTTCTTTTCATTTACAATCAATTGGATTGAGCTTCTTGATCCAAGTTATATTCTATGTGCAATTTTTCAACCAGGTTGATCACATCAACCCCATTCTTTTTATGCATAGGTTTTTAACTAAATTGAACCTATCAACCCACTTCTATTTTATATGTGTAGAGTTTTCAATTTTAACCTACTAGGTTTAATTGATCAATCCACCCATTTATTCTATGTAACTAAATTGACCTACTTAATTTCATTCTTTTTTGTATTTATATTTTAGATAACTAAATTTATCTAATCAATCTAGCTTTATTTTAATATTTTTGATTAGTTTTATTTAAAATTGATAGACTAACTTGATTATGTTTAATATCATTATTTTCTACCTTTATAGGATCAAAAACTCATATGTATAAACAAGTAAAAAATCTTATGAAAAATACTAAATTAAAATGATTTCTCTTATTCTATCTTCTATGTTTATTTTAAACAATTTATTATTTCTAGTTTGTCAAATTTTAAGCAAATTTAATTTGCCACCTTTTATTTAAAATTTAAATTCTATGCTATTTTTCTCAAATTGTTAATTTTACAAACTATACTCATGCAGCCAACTATATTAACCAACTCATTATAGTTTTGTGCCTATTTTATACCATCAAACTAAGTTTATTGGGTTTATTATGTTTATTATAACATATTTTGAAAGAGGTTGAGTCAATTAGATTGACTTTGTTCTATCATATTTGCTGAACTAGATTATCATACTCGATCTTTTCTATATGCTTTAATTTTCTAATATAGGTAAATGAAATTGACCTCTATTTCATAGTAATTAAATCCACTTTTAATTTTTAGCTGACTAATTTTTTATTTATTTCAAAAATTACAACTTTGTTTTAAAAAAAAATAATTTTCCCCTTTATTTTCATTTTGTTTGAATTTCCCTAGAAGTTATGTACAAATAGTTTTAAAACTACTTAAATACTATCATGAAGGGATACATAATATTCTATTTACAATATATATCATTGACATATATCATGGTGTAAGGGACTTTCCTCAATAATCATATCAATAATACAAGCTAAACATGGTCTTTAGTTCTTATGTACCTCATGGTATTTCAAAAATTCCTAGGATTTCAATTTTTATTGAACCTTAAGAATCCAACCATTTGTTTGATTGTGTGGTGCATCAATTAGTGATTGGCATTAAGAAGTTACTTATAACTTACCCTTGAAACTAGGTTCAGTTAGCTATGGGAATATCACTTCCTCTATAGTTAGCACTATAAAGCATTAGGCCAACACTATCCAATGAACAAGCTAATATCTTTAGAATCCTACATTATTAATCATAACCTTTAGTACAATATTTTGATCTTCTTTATAGATAAATATTTAGCATTTACATTACATTCTTATTATTTATTTTTTCCATTCTAATTTATATTCCAAATTATAGTAGACAATACTAATACAAGTTTTTTGTTGTGTGTTTCAATATTAGTTCTATTTTTCTATTTATCTAAGTAGATCAACCACTTCTCCCAAGTTTATTTATAGACTATTCTATTTTCCTAATTTTCCAACTACATTAACTAGCATGACCTAGTTTGATTCCATATTCTTCTATTATCCTAGTTGCATAATTAAATTGACCAGTTGAATATAGTATATGTTGGCTTACATAGGTCATTTTCATACTATTTGGTATTTTCCTATTCACAAACTAATTACATAGACTAGCATGATTATGTATTTTTTGTCTGACTTAGTTCATTATTAAACTATTATGTTTTCCCTATTTAGAAATGGACTACATCGTCCAACCCAACTTCGTGCCTAATAGCTGACATAGTTCATTTTCTGATGACAATCAAACTTATTTGGCCTATTTATCCTAATAAGTGGCTAACTTAGTTTTATTCTTAAGACTATTTTTCTAAAAATAATCTACAAATTATTATTATTTCTTCCCACCTTATTTTGGCATCATGAAATCACCTATCAAAATTTTCATTAATAATATTAACCCATTTAGAAGATACATAGGTTGATCTTTCTTACCCACCATAGCCACCTAAGAGGATAATATCTCATCTTACCCTTATTCCCAACCTTCATCTAACTCTTTTGACTACAACATGGTTCAAATTTCCCAAAGTGATGCTTTATATTTATCTAACTCATTTCATACTTCTCATAATAATACCGTATCTAAAGTTCTTTATTATATCATTTGAGTAATAGACAATAACATATAAAACAATCCCATACGGAATCCTCTTATAGGAAACATTCTAATCCCTAATGTTTAGAATGTTTCTCCTTCCAACACTAATATTTAAAATCATCAACCTCCCCCCACTATGTAACTAAAATACACCTATCAATACCACTCACTCTCTTTATCGAATTGTTTATTAAATGAATGTTATGAAAATAACCAATAATTCTAAAATGATGTAAATGCAACATCACATATTATAAATTTATAATCAACCTCCCCTCATCATGCCTCAAAACAATCAAAATTTTATTCCTCCTCATCTTCAAAATGCCAATGAAAATACATTCCTCAACTACTTATGCATAACAAGATTCTTCAAAATCATAAAAAAAAACCCATAACACCTTTCATAGTATCCATTGATATGGGAAATATATCTCCAACTATTAAATTTGATGGAATGAAAGACCCTACCTCTTTCCTTAAATAATTTGGTAATGTATAGAAGGAACGGGTCTAAACTAATAATTTCACTACCATAAAATTTTTAGTCAAAACATTCATAAGAGATATTTTAGCATGGTATAACCAACTCCCTCAACATTCTATCTCATAATTACAGGATTTTATCAATGTTTTATTTAGTTAAATAATGTTAACAAAATTATTTCCCAAAAAATTGTCTATCATTTTATCAATGCTTGTTAATTACCCTCAAAATCATCCCATTCTTTCATCAAAAGGTAGAAATCATTGGTTCATAGAGTATATCACAACCTAACTGATGATAATCTTTTTAAATTATTTATGACTTTTTTAATACCTTATATTCAATATAAGGTTTAATCTTTTTCTCCTCAAACTCTAAAAGAAGCATTTGATCAAGCTAAAAGACAAGACTTCCTTATGAAACAATTAGATCCAACACATAGCTCAATAAATGAATCTTTCCAAACTTTAACTAATTTAATTACTAAAGCTAATTCACAATATCAATTTCCTCAAAAGCAAGAAGAGTAGTCAAAATTGATAATCAAATTATTTTCTACTCACTATTAATAGTAACACAAATGAAGAAGTTATTATCTTCATCTAAACCTTTAATATATAAAAATAGAACCACCCATCATGGTATGATCCTAATAAATTATGTTTGTTCCATACCAATATTGATCATTCTCATGAAACACATCTCAGGTTTATAAATTTTTTGGTTTCATTCATGTTAGGTGAAACATTTTACCATGATGTTATGATCAAATTACGTTCTTATGATTATATTAAATCTTCTTAAAAGAAATAGATTACTAAATCCATATCATAAAAACCTCAAAAATCCTCTTCTACTTATAATAATTGACATTAAAAAGATAATATTTGTGGAATTAATTCTAATTATGGTCAATATTACACCAAATCTTAGTATGTGAATGCATCTAAAGTCAACTATAGGCATAAATCTACTCACAAAGATCCTATAACTAAACCTAAGAAATATTATATTGATTAACAATTAATTAAAGATACAAAAACTACTAAACCTACATCCTTTGAACCAAATAATGAACCACTTACATAACTAGAACCATAACCTATTTATTTTATACATGTGAAAAATGTCATATCTCAAAAACCTCTTGTTACTTATTCATCCTCTAAATCCTATTGGAATTTATTAGAACTCAACTTAATACCTTGAAAAATTACCCTTATGGAATTAATTTGAATTTATCCTTATCATGTAAATTCCTTATGAAACAATTATAAAACATCAAATAACCACAATATAATGATTTAATAATCTATTCTAATGATCCTCCACTTAGAAAAGTTCATACAATTGATACAGTCTCCTCATTCAAAAAACCTTTCTTATAGTTTATCAAATAATATATGACTAATTATGATATTATCTTTTGATTAGTTTATCTACCTCTCTTTATCAAAATTGGGATAAATAATGCACTAATTTAAAAGTTTTGGGTATATGAAATATCAATAATTAATGTCACCTCTATTTGGAAAATTTAACAAATTAGATACACCAAATAAAATATCAAACAAACATGCCTCACATGTAGAAGATTTGATAAAAAACCAATAAAAAACCACTTGGTTAAATTTCGCTCCCACTTACCATTTTATCCAAGACAATTTGTACTACGCTTATTGTTTTTTTATCTTCCTTTATCTTCCAACAGTATTTATAGTCACACTTGAACCCATCATATGCATGCCATTGCTTTTTTAGGTAGTCAATGCATCAAATTCACACACAATGGAAAACTTTACAAACATTACGTTGATCATAATCTATGGAGTATTCAACTACAAAATCCTAAATCTCAATATCACATTTTGACTATTTCCCATATTAATAGTCCACCTAAATCCCAGTTTGTTTACATGCATTCTTATTTATAGATCACTCTTTCTAATTTGGATGATGATGAACAAAATGAATCTCAACATACCTATAATACCACTTGATTACCTCCTTATATAGAAGAATGTCTCCCTCCTTATTTAATCCTATGTGATTGTAGTACTTGATTAATTTATGGTACTATTGATACTTCCCCTCCATGTAATGCATATGAAGCTTCTTACATAGAGAATGGTTTCAATTGTAATGAGTATACTGTATAAATATTTTTTGAAGATATTTTAACAATATCTCCTGAAAAATTTAACAATATAGGTGTATCCATATCTGATTCTCCTACATAAAATAATTAATGCACTATATCTCACACAAGGTATATGATGATAATTATATCATGGCCCAAGTTCAATCAAAAGATTTAGATGTACAATATTATCAAAAAACATTAGTAAAAGTTCATGCCTTTAACCAATATTCCTATGTCATTTATATCTCATCCACTATTGAATCATAACTTGAAGGTTATATACCCTCTATTAATCCACCACTATTAAAAATCCCATGGGTAATCAAATAAATCCCAACTATGACATATTTTAAGCCTTCTATGCAATTCAATTCAATACAATCTACTTTACCAACCCTAGCTATTATTTCCCCTTTTACGATTGTATTGATCAATCTAAAATATCATCATATAACTCTATCCAACCAAACTCAATTGATACAACTCTTCCTAAATCATCACCTAAAATATTTTGTATTGAATAAACCATTACAATTAATACCAACCTTGTATCTAGGTAAACCCAATCTCAGTAACGAAAAATCTCCATTCACTACTTTTCCTAAAACTACCTTAAATGCTAAAACAATTGATGTGAGGAAAATACATTTTGAATATGATAGTAAATACATTTTTAATATGATAGTATTGGTAATAAAATAATTTATATTAAAGTAGATGTCAAATATAATCGGCCTTTACCCATGCTTCCTAGTGATGAAGTTATACTTGACCTCCTTCATGTTAGTAAACCTAAACTTTCATGCCAACATCATAAGATTGGTAAATTTCAGCAAAATGTTCCTTGTTTAAACAATTTCATTGCTAGTGTGGACCCCAAAACACATTCTTTTGCTTCCTTCCCTACCACTCCATATATTTTCCAAGATGTAAATGTTATGCTTATTGAATAAACTACAAAAATTGAATATGGTATGCAAACATTTGTTCAACCTATTACCATCTCTAAAGAACTTACTCCTGAAGAACATGATCATTTTATAATCTTTTTTGAAAAATTTCATGAAAAAATTTCTTGGTAATATTATTACATGAATTTAATTTATCTGAACATCATTTTCCATAATATCATCACCTACCTATATGCCAAACACATATGACAAAAGAAATGAAAATTACCTTCATATATTCCTACCTTATATCATAAAGAAATAATCAAACTTATGGATGATAAATTCATTAAACCTATAGACTAATCATATTGGTTCTAAAATAGTCCTTATTCACAAAAACATAACTTTGGTTATTTGCATATGCATCAATTTTCACAACCTAAATTTAGCTCAACCAAAATATAATTTTCCCTTAACATCAATATATTCCATTATTGATTCTACTACTAGCTAAGAAATAATATCACTCAGGGATGGTTTCTTGGGATATAAATAAATTCAAATGGATCTTGAAGATCAACATAAAATAACATTTACCATGTATTGGGGAACCTATTGTTTTTTTAAAATGACTTTCAGTCGCAAAAATTTTAGAGTTGCTTATCAAAATACAGTGAACCATAATTTTCATGATCTTGTTCATAATATAATTGAAACCTATGTGGATGATATTATTTAAAAATCTAAACATTGTCATACTCATCTCCATAATTTAGCTATCATATTTGATCAACAAATATAAAGTTAGACTAAACCCCTCCAAATGAGTGTTCGATGTTACTTATGGTAAAGTATTAGGTTTCCTAGTTTGCCATCATGGCATTGATGTTTATCCAACTAAAATGAAATATATTATCAATATGACTATCCTCTAATCAATTCTAGACATATGAATATACCTTAGTAAACTTTAATCAATTCACTATTTTGTTCCATAAATGGCTTATTGTATCTACTCTATTATTTCCCTTGTAAAGAAAGGAAATGTTTTAGAATGGATAGATTCATGAAAAAAATTGATTGATAGAATGAAAGAATCCTTAATTCATCATCCTACTCTTTTCCCACCTTCAAATGATCACTAATTAATCTTATATAATTCATGTACCCCCATATCCTTTGGGGAAATGCCCATTTAATAAGATGATACTAGTAGAGAATATGATATCTATTATATCACTCAAGGCTTAATCAATTAAAAAAATATAACATGATTACTTGGATATCTATTTTACAACTAAAAAGATACATCATTATATGCTCTATCAAACTACTTATGTTATTGTCCATTAGGATCCACTTCATCAATTTTATCCAAGTCTTTATTACATGTAGATAAAATAAATAAATGGATGGTTCTAATGATATAATTTGACCTCTGAATTATTACACAAAAATATTTCAAAATATAGGTCATCGTAGATCAACTTGCAGCTACCTCCCTACCAACTACTAATAAAATTCAAGGCACTCTTCTTAATGAATAAATTATTATTATTGAAGGTATTACTATATGTATAATCACTAAGAGGTGGGGGTGAATCGGTGATGCTAGATAATCCAATTCAATTCCCAACTCTTAAACATTCAACACATACAATCATGATGCATATAAATTAACCATTTCAAAGAATAAGGAAAATATAACAAGATCAAGCACATAACACATGATATATGTGGAAAAAACTCTTGGGAGATAACACCCATTGAACCTTGTAAGATGGACTACAATCCTATAAAGACAAGATTTAACATTTAGACTAGAACCAACTGATCAAGGAACACCCATCCTTTAATTTAGTGAGACACCCATCCCATAAGGAGGAACCAACCCCCTAGGAAACCAAGTACCCACTCAGCTAGCTTGATCTGATCACCACCTCTAATATGATGTATTATACACTTGATGATGGAATTATCTTACTTTATCTCTTTCCCTTTACACTCTCACAAACTTTCACACTCAAGCAATGCATTTAAAACACCCTTTTCAATCACTCTTCACTTTTTTGGCAGATACACAATCAGAAAACCTAAAACTTAATCACAACATCAATAACATGACATGTAGGAACTCTTCACTTCTTGACACACTATAGGAACAATAATCAACCTACTTTTCTCTTTAATCCATCTACTAAGCACACTCACTCAATCACCCTCTAGGGCTTGGTTGCTCAATATACTTCTTCTAGGCTCATTAGGTCCAATAACCTATTTATTCACCTTCATCACTTTGATCAAATGAGAATGACTAATCCTCTTCACTCTTTGTTGGTACTCAATGACCTATACCTTCTCTTCAAAAGGTTATCTCCTTCACTTGGCTCCACACTCACACAACTCAAACAACCTCTAGGGATTACTCACTCAATCTACCTCTTCTAGGCTCATTAGGTCTAATGATCTCTATGTTCACCTACATTATATTGATTAGATAAACATAATTTATTGTATTTTCTCTTTTATTTTCCTAAATAACCTATAATTTCTATTTTAAAGGTTCTCTCCTTTTCTTAACTCAATAATCTCAAAATGACCACTCAGACTAGTCATATATAGACAGAATACAATCAATTTATTTTAAATTTCCATATCTTATTAGGGGAATATCATGAAAAATAATTTCTTTTCATAAGCCTTATAGACTTATATAAAATATATATACTCATTTTCTTCCTTAACTCTACTCATAACACCTTCAACTCACTCCTATAACATGGTCACTCAATGTGCTAGTGCATTCAATAAACATAGTTAACTTCTAATCTATTGTTCACACCAAACATGGATTGGTCAAACATCCAAAATACTTACATATATTATTCATGGATTATAAAATTCTCTCCAATACTTATATAATTTTTAAAAATCAAAATACTATCAAGAATAACTCAATTATCCTTCTTATGTCACTTGTAGAACATAGTCAAATTTGAATCTCAGTATCTGCAACTGAACAAACATTCAAATTTTATTATTAGATTATATAGATTAACCTTGAATTCCTCTTAAAATTTTATTTTTAAACCACCATTAAATTCATCCTATATCAAAATATATAGTTAAAAAACTATGTATTAGTTTTCCCTTATTAATTGAAATATTCAAATTCCACCAATCACTATGCAAATGTTAAACATCAGACACTTTGACATCATCTTGTGATCCCTGTAAACTTTGAAAAAATGTGATCCATAAATATCATTAGGATTATCCTCATCTTTAACCTACAATCACTCACCATTGATCTTAGATATGAGCATCCGTGATCATGCCTCTTAGTAGCTCTATGTGCCTTTTGCACACCTTATACCATTCAATCAATGTGCTTGCACCACTTGGTATTTTTGCATGAAATATGAGCATCCTTTGAATTATTTACTTAATGTATGCCATTTATATCTAACTACATCATACACTCACCATTGATCTCTATTTGATAGGTTTCATGCTCATCATATATCTACTGCTCAAAATCCATGATTGTGAGACATGTCACTAGCACATGCAATCTTGACTATTTTTAATTTGAAAATTTCTATTGGATCATTATATAGTTATATTAAATTCTTACCATTATATTTATGATCTGATTAAATTCTCGTTGTATGGGAACTTGGTAATCTTTGTCTGAGAAGCCAACTTTGCACCTTAATAACTTTTGTTGTGCTCTATGTCTAGACCTGAAGTTTGAACCACATGATAAAATTTCATAAGGTAATCCATTCATGTATAAAAATGGTCCTATAACTTTCACGTGTGTTAAATATGATGTCATCAAACTACTTACTCAACCTTATCTGTCAAGATTACTACTTGAACCTAGACCTTCATATGACTTATCTGATGAATTTCATTCACTTCCATAAGGACTCCAAGCACTCATAAAACCCCATAGAGTCTTTGTAACATTTCCATACCATAAATATCATCCATAAATTGATTCATTAAGTCAAACACTAAAGAACCATGTAAGAACACTTAAGCACACATGAAACCTCATCAACATCCTTGGTCACCTTGAATACATAATTTGTAAACCTCCAAAAATCATCCCATTTGTATTTGATGTCAAACACCAATACAAAGCTCATGCTTAGACTCTACCTCTCTTTTCAAGTAGTTTTTCCCCCTTTCACATAATGACAAAGTGGGCTTAATTTTTGATCCCAAGGACTTGAAAAGACATTAAGAACAAATAATAAGAAAGGACCACCTTTGAGAGATGATACAAAATCCCCCTAAAATTATTCATACCTCTTCTTACCTTGAGGTTCTCAAACATGCTCCATGACTACATTCTTCTTTGATCAAACTATGTTCTATGAAGACAAAACATACATGAACATCATAAACTACTTGAAATTACCTTTAAAAAATTAAGAGGTACTCCCCCTAAGTAATCCAAGATTAGGAACCCATTGATCACCTTGGTCATTTAGATAAAATGACCAAACATTCCACTTCTTCATACTAACCTTACTTAGAGGCCTTATAGCCCTACCTCGACCTTGCAGATCCCCTAACTTTTGATGTATGACTTTCATGGCTTAAAATTTCATATTTAGATTATTCTCATATTATCCCTCATGCATGCCAAAAATAAACACTTATCTCTTTATCTATAACATATTTACTTCAAAAACCTACTTGTCAATTAGCCCTCCATTTACACAAATCTTCCTTTGTGAAACCAACCATGCACTTCTAGAAGATTGTGAAAGACTTTGTGAGAACCCATTTGGCCATTTCAAGTGATTAATTAGCTTCAAATCTCAAATCATTATGCAAACCATTTTTCCAACATGAACAAGAACACTAGGTTTATAAGATAAACTTGGTCAACACACCACCTTTTGGTCAATGTCCATCTCTAAAATGTTTCTCACACCACCAAATTTTGAGGTTAGACTACTTTAGGAACCCATAATTTTTACACCATGGTTTTTGACCTGCATACCCTTAAACATAAACTAGGAAACTTGAGAGCAAACAAAATTCTATAATTACACACAAAAGGCATTCAAAACATGAAATCATCTAGTACACACTTGAATGAGGTCAACATACCTCTATATCTAAATATGATGCTTTGATAACTTGTAATTCTTCAAACTACACTTGGAAATCTCCATACCCAACTTGTAGACCTTGCACATATAGTATTCAACATGCCAAAACACTAAAAACTAATCATGACAACATTTTGACATAACCAAACCACCTCATCAACTTTGACAAGCCAAAATCAATTGATATTAACTCTCTCTTGTCTTTTAGGATGCAAAAAACATCAATTTGCAAGATTAGCACTCACTACGTAGTGAGCACTAATAAAAATGGTTAAACTCAATAAATGATGATAACTTACTCTTTTGACAAAACAAATACTTGAAACCTTAAGGATTACACTTGTGCCAATATTCTTCAAGATACCAACAATATGACAACACATTCTCCTCATACTCTATATCAACTTAGTCTTTAGTCTTTCTATGTACTAGAATATCTTGATAGTCATAATCCTTGATTTCACACCTTTGTCTGAGCTACTCTACTTGAGTTAATGAATCATAACAATCAACACAATATTATTGTATTGAATCATCTCATAGATGATCCCCCTTAGATCATTACCACATATACAACCAAGATCTACTCTTTGACACATCTTTCTCATAAAAAAACATGTCAAAACATCATACCCTACTCAAGACACCTAAGTTAGCTCTCACTAAATCCATACCAATCTCTAAACATCTAGGGCCCATAAGTCCTCTCTCAAGAGTCACCATACTACTGATCAGAACAATAAGAATAAACACAATGTAGATTGACTCACCAAAAACCAAACTCCCAAGTACTTTCAAGGCACTACATCAGGTCAAGCTACCTCAAGAGACCAACTATGGATGAAAATTGATTACATCCATACCTTTCTTCTAATACAACTCATCTTGATAATATTATCCCTCAAAGATCTCTCTCTTTACACCAAAGATTGCCTCTTATATATCATAACATGACTCCTTATGAACTGAATCAACAGAAAGGCACACACAACCATACTTTGTTTTTCATACCTCAAACTAATATATCAACTCACATTCATGGATTTCTTGTCATGAAACACCAATCAAGACCCAACAAGCATCTACCATGTTTCCTCTCTATATAAAGTGTCTCCTTGAAGCCTAAAGAGAGACACCTCTTTGACATAGTAAGACTAAAAGTCCCAAAACTCAGGAGACTCCCATATCTCCATACTCTCATTTGACTTGTAGTCCTACCTCATCACCAAATTGACTTTGAAAGGATCCTTAACTTCATTCTTTATTTCAGACTAGTCAAAAAATGTAGACAACATAAACTCTTAACATTCATTCATTTCTATCATGGCAAACAAAACATCTTTGGTCTCAGTTTGATCTCTCCTAATAGGCTTAAGTTTCCACAACCAATTGTGACCTCTTCCTTCTATAGTACGAGCTTCATACACCTTATTTTTCTTTCAGAACTCATTCAAATTGTTCTTACAATACCTAAAAGTGTGACCAATTCTATGACATCTAAAACAAAAAAGATCATTCATACCTTTTACTAGATGATTATTATGATATTTCTTTGATTGATTTCTTATCCTCTTGCATTCACTAGAAATGTGGCCAAACTAATTTCATGCATAACAATGACTTTGGGATGAATATCTCATTTCATTGATTTGTCTAGCTTGTCTTCTTTCTTGTATTCTAGGAGGTTGATTGAACTTATCTTGACTTGATGGTCTTTTCTTTCAAAATCTAGCAATGTGACCAACTCTTTAACAACTATATCAAACAATGTCTTCCATACCTTTTGTTTGAATGTGGATATGATCTCCCTTTAACTGATTTCTTCTTCTTGCACAATCTTTTACCCTATGACCAATAAGATGACAAATAAAATAATGGCCCATAACATTTTTGACATACCTTGAAGCATTTGGTTGTCTAATTAGCTTCTTCATTTTTCATTTAAATGATTTCACTTGTTGTCTTTCATGCAACCATCCTCTTTGCCTTATTTTGATATCTTTTATTCTTCTATAGTCTTGCCTATCTTGATTATTACCTTTTGATTCTCATCCTTTAGAGAAAAAAGATTGGCCTTAAATTGAACACATTCAACTTCTTTATCTCTTATGATTGAACTTGCATCATCAAATTGAATTCTAATATCTTTGATGATCTCCTTATCCTCCTTATCACTTTTGGCCATGTCATCTTTCAATCTAAATGATCTCTCTTCTATATATAGATCAAATCTTTATTCTCTTTTTCCTCTCTCATGGACTTGCCTGACAAACTCCCTTAAATAAACTTGACTTGTGATTCAAGACCTTTGATCATATTCCTCATTTTATGAATCCTCTTATTTTGTTCCTTTAGTTCACCAAGTGCACTCATGAGTTCAGTTTATAGATTGACTTCTTTTTCCTCAATATCATAGAATTCTTCCTATTCACTATTGTTATGGTAAACTACTTCATCAAACATGATGATCTTTTCACCCATATTGTACCTTGGATCACCTTCAAGTGGTTAAACTTGAATATAAGGTCTTGATATGATACCATTTGTCAAAGGTATAATCATTGAGGGGTGGTAGGGGGTGTGAATTAGTGATGATAGATAATTCAATTCAATTCATAACTCTTAAACATTCAACACATACAATCATGATGCATATAAATTAACCATTTCAAAGAATAAAGAAGATATAACAAGATTAAACATATAACACATGATATATGTGGGAAAATCTCTTGGGGTATAAAACCCACTGAACCTTGAAAGATAGACTATAGTCTTATAAATATAAGATTCAACATTTAGACCAACACCAAGTGATTAAGGAATACCCATACCTTAATTTAGTGAGACACCCATCCCACAAGGAGGAACCAACCCCCTAGGTAACAAAGAACCCACTCAACTACATCTATTTAATCACCACCTATGATCTAATATTTAATAAACCTAATGATGGACTTCTCTTACTTTCTCTCTTTCCCCTTTACACTCTCACAAACTTGCACACACAAGTAATGCATCTAAAACACCCTTTTGGATCACTCTTCACTTATTAACACATACACAATAAAAAAACTTAAAACAACTCAATAAAAAAATAAACAACATAACCTATATGAACTCTTCACTTATTGGCACACTATAGGAACAATCATCAACTTGCTCTGCTCTTCAATCCATCTACTAAGCACACTCAATCAACCTCTAGGTCTTACTCACTTAATCTTCTTCTAGGATCATTAGGTATAATGACCTATATGTTCACTTTCATCACCTTGATTAGAAAAGAATGATTTATACTCTTCACTCTATTTTTATCCTTAATGACCTATACCTCTTCATTCAATGGTTTTCTCCTTCACTTGGCTCCACACTCATACAACTCAATCAACATCTAGGGCTTACTCACTCAATCTGTATCTTCTAAGCTCATTAGGTACAATGACCTAAGTTTTCACATGTATTAGCTTAATAAAATAGACATGACTAATCTTCTTTTCTCTTTTATGGTCCTCACTAACATGTACCTTCTCTTTAAAAGGTTTTCTCCTTTGCTTAACTCAACTCTCTCAAAATGACCACTCAAATAGGTCATATATAATCAAGATATTTTGACTCTCCATATATGATCAAGGGAATATAATGATAACTATTGCCTTATCATAATCCTTAGATACTTATATAAAATCTTCATACTCATTTTATTCCTTAACTATACTCAAAACACCTTCAACTCACACTTACAACATGTTCACTCAATCTGTTAGTGCATTTAACCAGCACAATCAACTTCTAAGATATTATTCACACTAAATATGGATTGTTAAAACCTATAAAATCCATTAAAGTAGTTTTCATGTAGTTTAAAACACTCTCTAATAGTTAAATTAGTTTGAAACATTAAAATACTATCAAGAATAACCCAATTATCCTTCTTGGTTTACTTGCAGAACATGGTCAAACACACAGTCAACTTTGAAGATGGATATATATAACTTTAAAAAAATTAAAATATTATAATTACATTATATATATGTTCCTTTAATTATTATTCAAAATTTATTTTTACACCATGATGAAATTCATCTCAGATCAAAATATATATCTCAAAAACTTTAGACTAGTTTTCCCTGGTTAATTTGAATATTCAAATTCCAACGGTTACTATGTAAATGTTAAACATAGGACACTTTGGCATCATATTTTTCTCCTTGGTAACTTTTATAAATCATTCTCTATCTATCTCCTTGAGATTATCTTGGTATTTAACCTATAATCACTAATCATTGATCTTAGATCTATGCATCCACGATTGTGTCACTTGGTATCTCTACGTGCCTTATGTGCACATTGTACTATTCAGTCAATCCATTTTTTCCACTTGGTAGTTATACATGTAATATAAGAATAATTTGAGTTATTGACTTAATGTTCACAATTTATCTTTAACTTCTTGATCATACACTTACTATCGATCTTTATCTGATAGGCTTCACAGTTGTCATAGATCTATTGTTCAAACTCTATAATTGTGACACATGTCACTAGTGTGTACAATCATGAATATTTTGAATTTGAACCACACAATTGGATACTCATATATTCATATTAAAATCTTGATGTTATAACTATGATCTGATTAAATTCTTGCCATATATCTTTGATATCATAAATTTAGCTATGGGAACTCGTTAAACTTTGTCTGAGAAGCTAACTTTGCACCTTAAAAACTTTTGTTATGCTTCATCTCTAGACCTAAAATATTAACCACATGATCACATTTTATTGGTTAATATATTTTTGTATCAAACTAATCTTTAAACTTTCACATGTTTGAAATATTATTTCATCAAACTCCTTACTCAACCTTATCTACCAGGATGACTACTTGAACCTAGACTTTCATATGACTTCTCTGATGAATTATATTCACTTAAATAATTACTCTAAACACTAATAACACCCCATAGGGTCTCTAAAAGATTTCCATACCATAAATATCATCCATAAATTACCTCACTAAGTCAAACACTGAAGAACCATGTAGAAACACTGAAGCACATTAAAGCACACTTTGTGATTGTCACTCTAGCACACATGACACCTCATCAACATCCTTGGTCACCATAAATACATCATTTAAAAACCTCCAACATGTATTATCAATCCATATACATTAAATATTATTTCCTTAATTTCATAATTGATTTAGAATTAAATAACCATGATGAAATTGACCCTCATCTTTCTAACATTAAAATTAAATCACTCATTTAATAATTATTATAAGTTATAATTGATTTACATGAAGAAACTTGGACACTTCACTTTGATGGTGTAAAATGCCTTCAAGGAGATGGGGCAAGTTATGTTTTAACAAGCCCACATGGTAAAATCATACCTCTATCATTTCGATTAACCTTTGATATCACTAATATTATGGGTAAATATGAAGCTTCTATATTAGGCATGCAAGCCACAATTAGTTTAGGCATTCCATTTTTATACGTTTTAAGTAATTCACAACTCATATGTCATCAAGTTAGTGAATATTATCAATGTAAGATTGAAAACCTTGTCACATTCCATCAAATTTCCACTATGTTTTTGAAACAATTCACCTCATTTACCATTGAACCAATCCCATAAGATAAAAAAGCTATAGTTGATTCTCTCACTTCATCATTAATTATATTTCATCCTCATTAATTTATTTTTGATTCCCAAGTCCTTATAAAAATAAGTATGTCACTTTATTCTATAAAAAATAAAAATGATTCTCTAATTTTTAACATAGAAGACATCATTATTAGACAAATCTCAATGTACAAAACTATCATCCAATTCATTGAGCATCATACTTACCCTCTAAATGAAGATTCTCATGAAAAGACTTGAATTCCTAAATAAACATACATATATTTACTTCAATATGACACCCTCTATTATCGTAATGTATAAGGTATCCTAATCCATTGTATAATGCTAGAATAAGTTACATATCTTCTTGAATAAGCACATGGGGGAATCTACCTATGTCATTGTAATGGTCATAACACAACTTATAAATGCCTACACATGGGTTAATTTTGGCCAAAATCTTGAAAAATATACCATTTATTTAGTTAGAAATTGTAATCCTTGTCAACTCCACATTGATCTCATTTACTCTCCTCTAGCCAAATGCTAATCCTTGTAGTCTCCTTGGCCATTCTCTATGTGGGTATTATATCTCATTATCAAATTACCTAGATCATAAGATGGTAATGTATTCATTATCACCTCCACTAAATATTTTACCAAATGGGTGTAAGTCATGATTATTTCCATTGTTTTAGATTACGGTAAAAGCAGGGTTTGAAGGGACCCCGAAACCCTTTAACAGAATCAAGAAAGATAAAGCATTAACAACCACTAGGAAAAGTAGTCCTAAAACCTACTACAGAGCAGCATCTAAATCAGGTTTTACAAGGACCTGAAACCACAAACATAGACCAATAAAAGACCCAGGTTTTACAAGGACCTAAAACCTCAAAGAACTTACAGCATAGGGTAAAAAATGCAAAGTATATATATATCTTTAGCATTCTACCCTGGCCAACAATGTAGGTTGACATTGCAATAAAGACACACAAGCATTTATCAGGACATTAAAATTCCACAAAATACCTTTAGTTTCTCTATCCCTTTGATTTGGCTGAGACACCATCAGATCCAGCAATAATGACGGCCGTAGCCATGTTGAGAAAAAGGCCGTGCTCCACCATGCCCTCAAACCCTAAAATCACACTGCCCATAGCCCTGGCATCCTTACAGTAGTGGATGCCCCATGTCAAACACTAGAACCACATTGTTTAGCTAGTTCCATGCCCCGCTTTTGGGATCCATGTTCTACACCCTGATTATGTTATGCAGCTTTGACAGCTGCCTCAAGAATATCCCACCATATTTGTACAGGATACTCCATTGTTACATTTACTACCATTTCTAAATTTATTATCAATCAAATCATTTATCATTTTGAGGTTCCTCTTACCATCATTTCTAAAAATAGTGGTAATTTCACAACAAAAAATATGAAAAAACTATGTGTAAAATTGAAAATTACATACAAATTCTCAACACCTTATCTCCTCAATGAAATGTCTAATTAGAAGCTATAAAATAAATTTTAAAAAAATCATTCAAAATATTATTAAATAATATCATAATGATTGAAATCTAAAACTTTATCTTACATGTTAGGCTTACTGCACTAGCATACATACTACTATTGGGGAAACACCATTTTCATTACTATGTGAGTCTAAATCATTTTTACCTCTAGAAGTTGAGCTAGCATCTTTATGCATTTATCTTGATGGTATTATTCCTATTGAGGAATTACGTGAATCCCATCTCCATGCTTTAGATTTCTTGGATGAGTGACGCATGGTATAATTACAACATAATTGCCAATATAAATATCTCATTGCTAATCAACATAATAAATTTTTTTAAAGTAAGTACTTTCAATATTGGTGACCTAGTCCTTAAAATAGATTATATAAATGACAAAGAAGGTAAGTACACTCAAAATTAGTGGGTCCTTACCTTGTCAAACACATCCTTTGTCTTATTACTTATAGACTACAATGTAATGAAGGACATATCTTCAAATAACCCACTAATGCTCAATTTTTAAGAAATATTTGTATTAATAGTTACTATTCCACATGTTTCTTACAGACTTCAATATAATGTAAATACTCACCTTTTTATATTTTTTTTACAAGATCCCCAATTTGTAGTATTGCATTGCTTGTGGAGCCTTAGTTCCTATCATTGGTCCTTCAATCTCTCTATATTTATTATTTTACTTTAAGAGTTGAAATGTAAGACCTTGGATAGGATCTGACCATCCTCATAAATATATTTTATTTCCTAATCAAATCTTAATGTCTATTTTGATCATTGATTTGTCATTTTATAAGATTATTTCCATTTATTCAGTTTATATTTTGTAAGTTGTAGTATAAGACCTTAGATAGGACTAGGTCCTCAAAAAGAAGTCTTATATTAGTGTTACATCATTTTTACTATTTTGGTTTCTCTTTTATGATTTGTAGTATATGACCTCAAATAGGATTAGGCCTTCCTCACAAACCTTTTAAATTATATAGAATATATTTAATTAAGAGTTTTCGTAAATAATTAAGGTAATGGTTTAAGGATTACAACTTAATAATCTCAAAATAAATTATTTTATTTTGTGGTAACAACTTTAAAAAAAATTATTTTGCATGTCTTTTTGTACTTATAACATTTCATAAGCTATGGATTCATACTTACCTATCATTATATCATTTTCATATTTTCACATTTTTATGTTTTGAGGTAACTCAGTCTTCCATGTTGATTCTCATGGTTTTCCTTTATTTTCATTCCACTTTAGGCACACCTAGATTAGTTTCAATATAATATTATTATTTAACATGCAATTACAATAATCTTAGACACCATGATCTTGAAGTTCTTTATCTTAGCCATCAACTATAATTTTTCTACTGGTTGTCATTTTTAACACCCATGTTTGGTATTTTGAATATATATGGATAAGGAATAGAAAAATCCATCAAAAATATAAAATTCAAATCATTACATCGAAGGTGTTCCTACAATGACATCTGATGGAGGTGGTTGGGAGTGATAATTGTATGGGAATGTTAGCATTTAGTTATTTGAAAGCAGACATTATAAAATAAAAAATAAAATATTTTAATTATATCAAAGCCAACATGATTAAATAAAAAATAAAATAACAAACATGATGGTTTAAAAAAATTAAAAACATATAAATTCAAATAGACCATATGCATGTAATCATAAATAATTAATAGATATAATATATATTTTACCTCATCATATTTATAAATAATCATAACAATGAAATTGTAAAAATAATTATCATAAAAAATACTACCACATCATAATAAATAAATAGATAATATACACATAATCATAATGAATTTATAGGTAATATATAATTTTTATCGCATCATATTTATAAATAATCATATTTTAGAAATAAATTATCATAAAAAATTACATCATAATAAATAAAAAGATAATATACACACAATCGTATTTAATTTATATATAAGATATAAATTTTACCACATCATATTTATAAATAATTATATCATAACAATGAATTATAAAAATAAATTATCACATCATTATATTTATATATATATATATATATATATATATATATATATATATATATATATATATAAAATTACATCATATTTATAATAAATAATCACAATTAATGTATAGGTAAATTTTATTGCAACATATTTATAAATAATTATAACAAAGAAATTTAAAAAATAAGTTATCATAAAAATATCACCACATGATAATAAATAAATAAATAATACACATATAATCATAATTAATTTATAGATAATATATAGTTTTTACCACATTATATTTATAAATAATTATTATAATCAAATTGTAGAAATAAATTATCATAAAAAATATTACATCATGATAAATAAATAAATAATATACAAATAATCATAATTAATTTATAGATAATAAAGAGATTTTACAACATACATCATAATAAATAAATACCATGTTGCTCTCAATTTTTCATTTTAAAATTACATTAAATATTTATATTAAGTGTTTTTTTACAAACAATAAATATCTATCTTTACCTTATATGGAAACAAGTTCTACTAGCATACATATCTTAGATAAATCTATGTTAAAGACACCGATATATATCATTCTTGAGGCATTCACAATTCAATGGGATATAGGTACCTCGGGAATGATATCTATCGATGTATTTTATATAGATTTATCTAAGATATGTAAGCTAGTTTAAAACAAAAGTAAATTATTAAAAGGTATCTATAAAATTAAAAGATAAATAACACCAAAATATGTGATTATTAGAAACATCTTCTATTCTAGTCAAATCTCAAACTCCATATTTGGCCTCATAATAGAGTTGAGGTCCATTGGGGTGTGGTAGGCCACTAGACTGGGAAAAGAGGTCTCAAAATTATCTATATTTCTATGTAATTTATCACACAAGTACCTAGTCATCATAGTAGATTGACAACTCTGTAAAAGTTCCTAAGGAACAGGGAACACATTGTGGGAAGGTAGGTCCATTTTAATTTTTATGCATATATCCTTCATGGGATGGTATTTATAATTCACTATATAACCCAAATTTATGTGCCTAAGATAATTTATCTAGAGTCACTAATGTTAAAATACTTATTATTTTGATTACTTGATATAAATGTCTTACTTCTGATAAATATTTCCTAGTTCGAAACCACCTACATTTTCCCCACCACCCATTTCATATTCCCCCTTGACAGACAATTTTTTTCTAAATATATTTCCCAACTTCTATATTCTTTATTCTTAATCTCTTCTTAATGATACTCAAAATATGTTTATTTTCGTTTTATCTATTTTAAAGATGTATCTTTGAGTGAATATGCATTGCTTCATTAAACTATTTCCTTATCTTTGTTGGATATACTTGGTTTTATTTCAAATTACAATTGAATTTTTCACCTTGTTTTAGGATAATTTTGTTTTATTTTTCTATTTAGTTTTTACAATGTTTAGTGACTTTGGATTGTTACTTCTCATTCATCAATGTTGTTTTAATTTATTTTATTTTTCCATATTTGTCTAAGTTTAGTTTCTGAATTATTATACATCAATGTTAGATCTAATATTTAAGTTTTATGTGTCCTTGGTCTGATCTAGTTTTTTACTTTTCTTATTTAAGGTACATTTATTTGAGTGTTTCAGTCATTTAATAGAGTTGGCTTTTTAGTTACCAAATTTAATCTCATTTTATCTATTTTTCCTTGGTATTTTGGCTCTACATTAGCATTTGTCATTACATCTTATCAATTTTCCAAGTGAATGTTTTAGTAATGTAAAGTTAATTTATTTTTATTTCCCTATGTTTCTTTATTTTTTCTCTTTATTTTTCTATCCTTAGGTTTTATCCAAGTCAATTAATGTACCTTATATGATCGAGACTAAAAATACATTAGACAACCATTCAATGATAAAGGTAAGTTGAGGTATGTATATGATACTTTTAGTTATTTCTAAAATTTTCTATACGATCATTTCAATTTTAATTTTTCAATTTAAAATTTTTTACCTCAACATTGTGTGTTGTATGATGTTTCTTGAAACAACATCCCATGTTATAAATATGTAATATGTGATGATATTTTACTGGGCCATAAGTATACACATTATATTTTTAAACATTGTCATTTACTAATGTTTTATCTCTTATAATAACTGACAAGTTTCAATCTCTATGAATGCACACCCTAAATGGTAAACTGGGAAAGGGATGGGAAGACCTTTGGTAGTTTTCAAGATTATTTCTCCCTATCTCATTATCAATAATCACTAAAAATTACTTTTATCTAACTCCCTAAAAAATTAAAACCTATTTATGCACTCCTTTAATCAATTAACCTTCCTAATTAACTATTGACTAAGCAAACACCCTTTTTCTTTATTTTCCTATTGTGTCATCCTGATCGATCTTGTTAGGAAATGAGTACACATTATGAAACTCCATCGAACTAGCCAACCTATCTTGAGACAAAATTACTATCATTCCCTCCAAATAAGATCAACCTAACCAATCTTGCTAGCTAAATTCTTATAATGATTTAGGGTCAAACCTCAACTATAAATATTTCCTTCACTTCAATCCAATATATAGGAACATTCATTTTCACATTGTTAAAATTTGTAATTTTTTAATTTCTACACTTGAGGATTTGTTATTTATGGTTTTATCTTGGAAGGAAAGAATCTTACTTTGTGGGAAAGTCTTGGATCTAAAAAGTAGGAGTATATTAGCCTAGAGATGATTTTTATAGTGTAATAATTACAGAGCCACAACAACCTCTTTCAAAGAACTATTGGCCAAGGAAGATATTGAGTCATGATGGGTTAAATTAAAAGTAATTATTCCTAGGTTTTACTCTTTCATTTAGTAGATAGATATTGCACAAAGTAATAAGATGAATGTTTTACTCCTTGCTTAGTTTACCTCTACATTGACCTGAGTAGAGTTATTTTTGTATATTTGTTTCAACTATCCCCATTTATGCCACAATATTTAGTGAGCTCTATATTACATTTATTTTATGTATTGTAGGCCTAGATAATATTATTATGCAATATCTATTGTCCACTAGCACATACACCCCATTTTAAAATTTTAAAATAAGAGAAAAATATTAACTAAACATCCTTTTGTGGTATTATGAAGTAAAAATGTATGATATATAAGATTGAAAGGTATAAATTCAAGGAATTTATCTGATGCTTGATGGATTCAGATGACTATCTTGGTTTTTAATTGTTTTCTTAGCATAATCCACAAGTTTCCTCTCATCGTTTGTAAGGTATTTTCAAAGCTAATAGGAATCAAAGTTGTAAATAATAAATACTATATGATTCACTCTTCACCTTTTATTTTATTTAAATACATACTTTGGGGGTTTAATTTATAATTTAAATAGATAACTAGACTAATATATTATGTTTTCTAGTGGGTTATTTTCCTTTGATCCATTTTGAATATGTTTTTTCATACTTAGTTATTTATCAAAGATTACATAGTTTAATTTACCAAACCATATGTAATATTCCTCTTACCTGTACCCTAATTCAAAAATATGCATCACCATCCTATCCTCTTAGAGGTGACATCAGTAAAACATTTTGTACAGAACATCCCATGAAAGTAGATCACCAAGATCCCTCCCTATGTCATCATCCCAACCTCCCATATGTGAAGTTAGTAAAGACTTATTTATGGAATATCCCAAGGAATGGATCACTAACATTCATCCATGTGCCATCATCCTAGCTTCTTGGAGGTGATGCCAATAAATCCTTTTGTACTGATGATCCTAAGTAACCAGATCACTGAGAGACATCCACATGTCATCATCCTGTTCACCTAACACCCTAGTAGTGATGTCATTATGGACCTTTCACTCAAAGACCTTCAATTTATACATGGGGTACATTTAGCCTAGTTATTCAGTAGAGTAGTGAGATACTACAACTTTTCACCATCCTAGTATCTTATGTCCCTAAGAGTAAAATACAATAGGTCACAATTAATGCATTAGGATAACAATGGTATGTAGACATGTGTCCTTCAAAGAAACATAATTAAATAATAAATACACCAAGGTCAAGTCTTAAAGAGAAAAAAGGAGACATTTTTCATATTAATATGAGTAAGCATCTAAGAACATGCATTAGAAGACACATAGCATTAAAAATCCACAAAAACCATATTTATGAATTTCAAATGAAAATACTATGTAGGGGGAATTATAAAAATCTATTGTAGCCGTTAATTGACATGAAGAAAAATGAATTGTTGCATTCAATTCTCAGATCTAATGCAAATAAATCAATATATTTTGAATTTCCAAATCTAGTTTAATCTCATTACATTCAAATATCTGAGTATGCAATGTGAATCCAAATATGTCTTATGATGAATAAATTTCCATTTTTTCATTGATTAATGGATTTCCAAACTAGGTATTCAATGGCAACTTTAGCTTGTATTCTAGTTCCCTATTCATATTGTATCATAGGGTCAATTTAATATACTAAAACAACCTTTCTTTTGATGGATTTGAATCATGAATTCAACCAATACTCTACCATTTGAGAGTTAGTTGAGGTATCTTAGCCCTATAGAGCTAAAGATCAGTTATCCATATTCATGTAAAGATACAAAGATGACCTGCCAACCATCTAAGTAGTTGGTCTTGAGAACTTAGTGACCAATCCCGAGGTAATTCCATGGACAAACCTATTTTTTTATTTATTTGTAAATGGATATTTTTAAATAAAAATATTTCATTTTAGACTAAGCAAAATACCAACTATATATATATATATATATATATATATATATATATATATATATATATATATATATATATATATATATATTTTAGTGGCAATGCCTTTGAGAAGTATTATATACTCTTGGTGCTCAATATGATATACAAGTAAGATATGGTAAAATCATGGTTTCTGAACAATAATGTTAACAACAAGTTATAATAATGGGTTAGTAAGCTAAGAAGCTATGTATTCGAAGGGCCCACCTCTGCCATTTCTATAATCATCTTCAAGCCATGGGTGAGAATTTTTATGGCCCTTTTGAACAAAATATATTGTTTATTTACCATTGCCTATGTTAATGAGATATGATTTCTTTTATTTCACATGATTCTTACATCCAAAAAACTCATATCAATTGGAGAGATCATTAGCTCCTACTTAATTCTCATAATCAACAATCCTATAAGATTGTTAAATGGTAAATTCTATATGATTTCATACATAGTGGATGCCATAACTTTGATGGTCCACTTGTCATTTTAAGAACATGAGAAACCATCATCATAGTGTCCTCAGAATAGGATATGTGATGAATTCAACATTCTCCATGTGCACATATTTAAGATTAACATAAATTAGTTGACTAAAACTTTTTACCCTATGGTTTATCAATAAATGTATAAAACTAATATGCCCAAACTATTTGATCAAATAAATAAGTATATTTGAAAAATGGGTGATTACTAGTTGTACCATTAGTGTAGAGTAATCAAAATTGAGGGCACAAAGGAACACTCTTTATAGCTACCAAGGATTTTTATGGACAAGGTAGATGAACAAGAAATTGATTATAAATTGTTATATAATGTTGATATTTAATTAAGGAAAATCCAAATAAGTATTTGTCCATCCCACCCCTCTCATTATTAGGAGAATGTAATGCACAAGGTGGAAACACCTGAAATTCTTTAGAAAAATTTAGGGAACATTATATGTTTAAACAAGTAGCTTTTAGAAAATGGGACCTTGGAGGAAATGTCAAATAAAATTTTAAATAAAAGTATGATTAACTATGGGCACCATTATTATGACCAAGATAACTTATTATAAATGTTTAACATGATTTTTAAGTGGATATTAAGATACACATATCAAACATGTCTATGATTGTGGTACATAAGATCCAATATGATCGTACTATCACTAGATAATATGCTAAAAAGATTGAAAATTAGTAATGGGTTGCCAAAATTATTCATGGACCCAGTCCTCAAGGGAAAAAAATAACACAAGATTAAGTTAGCCCATCTGGGGTAGCTCATGTTAAAAAATAATGGGAATTCCTCTAATTTCCCCTACACACATTGTTATTGTTTCCTCCCTATAACACACAGTTTAAGAAGAAAGGTGTGCATGTCTAAGTGGAATAGATGGTATATTTTATATTTTTCATTTTCTTCCATTGGTAATTTCAAAATAGGTAACTCTTCCTTCATTCTTATCTCAAGTACACATTACTTCTTCCTCTTTGACATCACTTGAAAGAGTATCCCATCCTATTGGATAGTTAGCTTCACCATCCATCATTATTCCATTAGTAAATACTCTCACAACATCATCACCACTTAAAATTTTCATTTCTTCATCTTTCACTCCACCTCTTATTGGGCCAACCTCTACTTCTACCAAAACAATACTTACATATATAAGGAATCTTAAGACCCCACCTATTTATCCTCAAAAGGTGGAAGTGAAGGAACAACTAATAGAAGTCCCTAAAGAGTAGGAGGATAGAATAAGGGGAACACAAATATCAAACCTTGTCATGGTCTATGATAGTGAAGAGAAAGAGTGAATAATTTCCAATTAAGAAGACTAGGTCTAAGATAAAAACTAAAGAGTCATGGTCAATCGATGGGATAACAAAATCAGATGTAGAGCATGAATGGTTGTGCAAGGAAAGTTCCCAATCAGGGGGATGGATTTGATAAATGGATATAAAGAGATAAATCAAAGGGATGATAACATAGTATCTACTCAAATATTGTCACATAGAGAGGGTTATGAAATAATGGAGGCAAAGCCACTACTACAATCCATAGTACAAGGGCCATCACCAACTACATCTCCAAGATATTCACCTTGGATAAAAATAATGTCAATTACATTAGATAGTAATATCTAAATTTGTCTTTTGGTTGTAATTTTTTTATGTCAAAATTCATTGGAAACTTCCTCAATTTATATAATAAAAATTAGTTTAACACATTATTTACATTAGTTTTTATTTTTAAGCCAAATAACCAATCAATAGGTTGATATTACATTACCAATTTTTCCCACCATAGCCTAGCCTACTACTATGGATCATATGTCCAATAATACTATACATGTTGGGGTGGAATATATTTCTATTAATGACTATTTTCAAAATCTATTAAGCACCCTAATAACATATCCATTTTTTACTAGGACCAATCCTCAGTCTCCTATGCCAAACAAAGGGGTACATTTTGAAAACTTGGTGTATACCTATATTTTGGATACATTATCGACCCCTCCTAGGATGACCACATAAATAAATATGCCCATTGACCAGGATCTTCTATCAAAATCACTAGTTGTCTCATTCAACAAAGAAATATGGAAAGCTAAATATGTTATAGACATACTCATCTAGAAGTATTTTAATAGTTTGAGGAAGGATATTCCTCTTTTTACTATAATAGGGACATCCTCCCTAAAGTACATGTTACCTCCAAGACAATCCCCATTGATTACTCAAGGAAATCAACCAGTTCAGCTAGCACAATAATCTCATGAAACACAAGTTGAAGGAAAAAACACATTAAAAAAATGAGGTAACAACTTTCACTAAGTGTTACTTCATGGATTAGCCAACTTCACAAAGTATAAGAAATAGGGAGACAATATTTTTTAATAAGTAAGCAACCCACAATTAAGTTTCATTTTGATAGATAAATAATTTTTTGAGAAAATTCAAGAGGAAAATTATGGTTTTTGAGTGACAACAAATAGAGCTCAAGCATATAGGAGATATCTTCTCTCTAACCAAGAAAATTAATGTGAATCCAACATACCCATTTAGGGTTAGATAAGATCCTTATAATTTTTTGGATGTAATAAGAGTGGTAATCAAGGAAATATTTAGAGTCTTTGATCAAGTAATGTAAAGGTAGATAGATATGAGTACCATCTAGGCCCCTAAAGATATAGTTTATAATTTATAGGGGTTATCTAAGAATCTATTTGATACAATTGGTTTGATAAGGTCCACAAAGGTCACCTCCCAACCCAAATGGGGAAATATTATTCAAATATCTAACAAAGTAAAATATATTGATGGAAAATTGTGTTTTATAATAGAAGAAACAATAAATAAGGCTTATTCCCACATCAATTTAATGACAACATCTGAAGTTTCTAGCGTACAAAATTATATTGTTGCAAAAAGGGGTATTGTAGTTGATTGGCATTAAGAGATACGAGCTCTAGTCCAATAATTTTTAAACTAGGAGAGGGAATTAATATTTATCATGATTAACTTAAGAGTCATTTAATTAGGTACTCCATAGGGGTAATTGGTGCCTAAACCCAATTTTTAGAATCTTCTACAAGCAACATTGGAAAAATATAGAGTGGAAATTGAGGGGACTATTTATGTGACTAGTAATGAGGTAGTGTAACTACTCAATTATATAAAATATAAAATTATAGGGACTAAGTCATTGTATTTTGAAGTTAAAAATGAATTGGGTATACAAAATAAACTAATGGCCAAGCTTCATTAGTTTATCAAAAGAGATATGCTTGATTTTGAGGCCATAGAGGTCAACTTCTAAGCTAGTAATGCACTTTTAATTTAGATACAAGTAGATAAGGAAGTAACTATGGCAACAAAGGTCACATTGATCCCACCTCAGAGTACTTAGCTTCCTAGGTACACATTGGTGTATAGTTATATTGGGATAGATTATGTATCCCTTCCAAAAACTAGTTTAGACTCATCTCCTATTCCATCCATGTCAGTTTCTACATCAGCTTTATTATAGTGTAAATTCTTATAGTGGTACCACATCAATAGTTTTTAATTATACATATGTATTTGCATGGTCTTATTAATATGGAAATATTTTTTAAAAATTTATTTACTATTTGTATTTTTTATTTTTAGATGCATAATTATGTTTTTTGAGTGATTAATGTTGTACATGCATGCTTTGCATGAGATTAGCATACAATACTATTTTTTGACTTGTAATTTTTTACATCACTTGAGAGATGAATTATTGCTTATATCAAGCTTATTTATACTTATATTCTCATATTCTAAATGGAGTAAAATTTTGGTTGTTAAAAATTCATAGGAAATTCTAAATAAATTATGTAATTTTAGTCTTGATGTGCAAATCTTGATTCTTCTCCAACTTATAGGGTTTGTAAAAAGTTATGCCATTTTAGTTTCTTAGTCTTTCATTTTGTATGAGTTATCTCTTTTATATATAGTTTTTTCATATTAATATATAGATGATATGAATAAATTTTGTATATAAATCATAATCCTCCATTATAAATGTGTTATTACAAATTAACAAACATGGCAACCTTTTATTTCATGTGCTTAAGTATATTTTAATTTGGTTATCTTTGAATCCTAACCATGTTTGATTATTGGTGTGATAAAATAACTTTCATTAAATATTGGTTTATGATATCTTGTACAATGTATGGTTCAAATATTAGTATTTAAACGTTTATTCTAGTATGGTCCAAAAGCATCATTTACTGACCTACCTTTCCATCCTTTTTGGAGTTCATTTTGAATTCCTACCCACCTTAGTTTAGAACAATCTACACTCCACCCATCTAAAGTATATATAGATTCCTCCATAGTTAACCCATATATGATAAACAATCTTCCTCACTCATGGCTATTCTACCAATAGGTTGTTTATAAAACCTAATACCTTGCAACTCATGCCTTGAAGTGAATAGTTTTCACCAATCCTAAAATGCTAGAGTTTAAATAATAAAACATTATTGTAGCATGCATAAAATCCACATCAATAATATCATTTATCTAGAGACTTTGGAACCCTCTCATTTGGTATTTAGTAGTAACAAATCCCTTAGTTAGGTTTAACAGATCCAAATTGGTCATGCTTTGATATAAATAACTATTTAATGAATTATTTTGGTAATATTACCTTCTCTGATATTGGAATTCACTAAATAAGAAAATTGCAAATTTATCATAGTTTTTTTCATACACCTATGGCATGTAAATATAATATAAATGTAATGCTTGTTGTATATTCTAAAAAAAGGATGTAAAATTCATCAAATTAACATAAAATGTGAATTCCTAAATGTAGTGATTTAAGAATAAGTCTATGTGGGTTAGCCACAAGGTATTAAGGTAAAGGGTAAATAATTCATGCAATATAAATTAAAGAAGGATATCTATGGGTTGAATAAATCTCCATGACCTTGGTACTAAAGAATTATAACTTGTTATTTGATCAAGTCTTTATAATAATTTAAAATTAACCAAATATTTACCTACAAGTATTGGGATCTAATGTTTTATATGTCTATATCTATGTAAATTATTTCATATTTACTGGTAGATCTATGGAGATGTTACATAGATCCAATGAAGCTATGAAATATTAATTTGAGATGTTGTATATCATACATTTAAATTAATTTATTTCCATGTAATTCCATAAAAATAAAAAGGAACTATTTGTTTCTCAAGCCAAGTATGCCCAAGACATGTTAAAGAAATACAATCTACAAGATATAAATCCCAAAAATACTAAAATTGAAAGTAGATAAAATTTAATCAGTATAGAAGTAATTTATCTTATTCAAATACTTTTACAATCATCATGGGAAGTTTTAAGTATATTACTATGACAAGACCTGATATCAGTTATGGGATTTCACTAGTTTTTGGATTTATTGGCAAACCCTCACTCTAACATTTGTAAAAATTGATAAGAATATTCATATATATAAGAGGTAATTGTAATAATGGTATTAATTTAATACCAACAAGTTATTTAGGTATCACTAGATAAATCTATTAATATTTGGGAGGATTTATTGATTATAGGAAGTCAACGTTATGTTAGTACTTCACATTGAGAAGTGGATTGATTTTTTGGTCTTCAAATAAACAAACTTCATTTACATTATCTTATAGTAATGTTGAATATATAATCCTTACATTATCTTGTACAAAATTAGTATGTTTTATTATATTTTTAGTTTATTTCAAAGAGGCTCAAATTGAAACAACATAGATATTTTGTTATGACAGTGGGGCAATATAATTATCTAATAATCAAAATTTTCATGCTAGAACCAAGCACATTTATCAAAAATAATTTTTATAGAGACTTGGTAAATTATAAAAAAATTATCATTTATTATTTAGTAATTTAATATCAATATTTTGATATTATCACTATGGCATTGCTTAAGCAGATTCATGGAAGACTAAAGGAGATGATATGCATATCTCCTCTTTGCTTCAAAGTGGGAATGTTATGTATGATACATTTTAGGCACTTTATTATAAGTATTATAATTATATTATTTGGTGATTTATTTATTTATTAATGTTATTCAATTCATTTATATGCTAAATTATATTTTTAACCAATTTTGGACACTTTCTAGGAATTTCTTAGAAAATAATTGAAACTTCTAGATAAGTCAATTTCATTGTTTGAGTACTCAAAAGTTCTAAGATGTATGACACCTTTTATAAGTTTTTTTAATTAAATTTAATATTATTTTAGTTAATTATACTATCCTATAGGGATTTTGAGACACCAATTTTGTCTAATTATATCTTGTGGTAGTCAACTGATAGCCTCTTGCATGATGACCAGAACATTATAGGTTAGCATTAATGGTAATATTAGTTATCTCTTGAGTTTATTTTTAGTTTTATTAAGGTGTATTTTTATAACTATAATTATATATTAATTAGTTTTCAATTAAAGTTCTTTATTTATTTTTTTCTTTATGCCTTTCTTGAGATAACTTGTCATGCAAGTTTATTGTAATTGACTAGTTTTAACATTTGTGATAAATAGAAAAAATTGCACAAATATGGAAGATAATTCCTTCAAAAAAAATTTGTTACATATTATTATCTCTGGTTTTATATATTCACAAAGGAACACCATCAAGCATATTTTTAGAGTTTTTTAGTTATTCGGTACACATTTTGGTTGACAATCTCATTTACAACATATTAAGTTTAATAGCTAATGATTTTTAGACACATTGGTTGGTACATAGATTCAATTTTAGATTAATTAAGATATGATTTTCACTTGTTCCATAAATTAAATTCCTTTAATAAGGTATTATTAAATTGTTGAGTGAAAACATTTTTGGAAACCTGGTGCTTGCTAATGTTACTTAACATCCCTTTAAAACCAGCCTTTTTTTTGAGTTTAGTCTATTAAAAATTGTATATTTTAGTTTATAATTAAAATACCACTTAAAATGATGTACTAGTTACAATTATCAGTCCCAAGTTAATTAGATAACACTAGGACAACATATTTTCTAGTCTAATTTTGTTTAGATTATAAACATTATGACTTAAGAATATTTGAACCTTTAATTATTTAAAAAATAACCTATTATCATTTTTTAAAGTTAATGTTATTAGTTTTTAGATTAAAGAATGATTTGATGCCAACATGACTTGATGAAGCTGATAAATTTGAAGTCACTAAATAATTAATGTTTCCTCAAATTTTACCCATTATTTACTTCTATCACTATGAAAAATATTCTTAAATGATAAAATCTATATAACCTCCTTATATTTTGACAATTTGGGTAATGCATGGTACATTTTAGTAAACCTTAATCTTTAACCATAATTATGTTATAAATATCATTTAGGTTTAATTATAAATTAATCGATCCCATTAGACATAACCATCATGGATCAAGTCACATAGTACATGTTTATATGACCTTATATTAAAATCAATAGACTTCTTAGAACTACTTAAGCATTCTAGGTTTAATTAATTTTGTTTGAACTTTTATTCATAAATCATTAGATAAAAATTAGTATTAAAATTTAGATAAGATAAGCAAAATCTTTAAATAGATTATTATGTTACCTAGTCAATATTATGTTTTACACTTCAACTTTTAATGTAAATAAATTTTGAACACAAGTAACTCTGTATTGAACATGTAACATCTTACAGATGTAAATACAACCATTTAATGACTAGGTATTAAAAATGCAAAATTACTTAATGATATTTTATCAAACATTATGACTTTATTTATTTATCCAAATTCATAGTCATTAAATATTTTGAATCAAAGAAACTAATTAACTTGATTCACTTAACAATAAAAACATGTTAAAAACCCATAGAAACACTTCAGACATCTTACAAGGTTAACCACACAAAATTCCACTACATATTTAATATAATATCAAACATTGATCATATTTAAGGGAGTTGAGAATGCATGTTATATCACAATGAAATGATTTCTTTGTAAATTCTTAAGACATAATCAAGTTTACATTAATAACTAAACACTAAATGAATTGAGTGTTTTTAATGAATCATTGATATTATAACCTTGTAGTTTAGATTTCAATATTAAACATAAATATAAAAATGCATCTTAAATAATTCCACTTTTTACAATACCATATAATAATGTAAGTAATCCATAAGCTATCAAAAATATAGTTAGACCTATCTATCAAGAATTACTCTTGAAATCAGAAAGGGTCCAAACCTTGTTATGAGTTTACTTTATCATGGTAGAATAGGGTTAAGTTTCCTTTAAATTATTTATATAGTTGTAGAACATTTTTTAAGTCAATGAATTTAAAAATGATGTGTTTAAAACTATAGTAAACATTTACAAGTCATATCTCAAGTAGCTTGGTAGATTAAAATAATTTCTTAATCTCAAGATGATACATAAATCATGTTTATATTTATGATGACTAATAAAATTATTCTAAATATGAATTATTTGTTTATTATATCATAATAATTAATCCATTATAACATGAAAATAAACAGACATGATTTATGAAGTGAACTTCACAACTACATGCATTGTCTTTTGTCTAATTAGAATTTTATATACAATATGGTGAATGATAGACATGTTAAATGTATTAATTAAATAGAGATTATAGGATGAATAATGAATTAAAATTAACTATTTTCATATTTATTACAAATTTAGACAAATGACTAAAGATAATTTTCTATAGTAAAAATCCTTATAAATAAATGCATCATGCACCACCTACTTAGATTGATCAAAATAATTCCAGCCATAAATGGAATAGATTTTGGAAATACCCACCTAAACAATCAAAATGGATTCAAAATACCACATTGAAACTATAAAAATAAGCATGGATGAGAAAGAAGCTAAGGCTTTAGAACTTCACTAAAGATCAATATACAAGTGTTATTAATAGTTTATATAAACTTAGATTGTATACATTCAATTTTTTAAATATAATATAATTAATTTAATCTTTAGGTTAAATTCTATTCTATACTTTAGTAATGTAATTTAGTTCTCATATCTCTGTATATACTTTTAAATTTTAGGGATGATAAATTGTAAGTTTTTATATGCTATGTATAATATTTCTTTACTTTATAATTGCTACCTTGAATTATATATTCTAATTTGAATCATCATTTTTTACCATTGTGAGTTCATTCCTTACCTACTAGAATTAATTTTTCAATCAATTTAGAAAATACATAAATAAAAATATTATTTTATAGTATTGATTAATAGGTTTACATATTGTTAATTTATTCATGAACTAATAAAACTTAGAAATATTTAATTTATCCTTCTTATATTTATCATGTGTGACATTCATATTTTCCTAATTTGACTTATCAAATTTTGCATCGTGAAATTTGTGATCAATGAGATTGGTTATTTACAACCCTAATAAATCATTATTATTGTGAATGAATTCTAGGGTTTACCATATTAGCTTTCTATACTATCATTTTATGATTTATGCCTTTATAATATACATTATTGATCAAATTTATTAAAACCCTTACATCGAATTTAAACATGACTAAAATTTCATAGTCCATCCCCTCTAGATAGTTTAAAAACTTCTAATATCTATGTATATCTAATTCATATTATCATATAGGTTAATGTACACAACAAGGATCTAAAAACTTTAAGAAAAAAAATCTATTAATTATAATAATGTATATTTATGTCATAAAATTTTATTTTTTAAACATCACTTAAGTTGATATCCATGGTTTAACCCAACACTTAAGTATCTACACACTAAACTGATATACTCAGCCAAGTATGTTGCATATTTATTTAAAAAATATAAGTTCATATTATATATAGAGTTATAGCTTAATAGTAATTCTCATACTACTATCAAATAGGAACATCTAGACTTCCATAGTAAAGTTTTCACCTAAAACCATACTTTAATATCTACAAATTTAGTCTCATGAAAAAATAAGATAAAATACATAATACCCTCAAATGTTTATTTAATTCACATTAATAAGTAGCATATATTCTAAATCATTTTTTCATGAAGAAATATAATGTAATTTAATACTTCAAATTTACTTAGAAAAATATTTACAATATTTACATTAATCTATTTACACTAGGTCAAATATACTTGATAACCCTCTTCCTTCTTTACTCAAAAACACTTTTATCTTTCTCGAAACTCAACTATCTATTTTTTCTTCAAATTTTTTCCATGGCATTTATTTTTTATTCACATTATTTCTATTAATGATTCTATATTTACCATTGATTTCAAATAGTATAGGTTATATGGTTTATTTTAGTAATAATGTAGGCTTGATGTTTGTTGTATTTGTGTGTATCTTTTATAATCATGAAAATCAACATATAGGTTTTTAAATCCATAAATAATCATTATATTTGGATGAATGCACACATGTAAAAAATAATGACCAGTCAACCCAGACCCTCTTTTGATCTTCTTCTCTTTACTTTTATCATCCATGATCATGTAACAAAACAAATCTTATATCTATGATGAATTAAATTTTGGTATTCTAAACCCAATTTAACATAGCTATCTTGGGTTAGTATTTATCCCACTCTCCCCTTTTAAATATATTTTCATTTTTAAATATAAACCCAATAAAATTCTTAATCATATATAAATTTTAAGATTTCATATATTGAATGTACACTGTCACTTTTCATATGTTATATGCCCATAGTGATTGTCTTTAAAATTTAATTATTTGCTATAAATAAAACCCTACCTTTTAATCTTAGTTATTAGATCAAAATTTTAATTATTATGAAGACTACTACTAAAACTTAAATCCTTAAGGTTGTACAAGGTGAAAGTTATTCTTTCTAGTCATTGCAACAAACATCATCATTTGATGAATTATGAAATGGGATTTACATTTAATTATATATCGTTAAAAATTATTAGGAAACAATCAATCATAAATATTAGATTATTAATGTAGTACAAGGTGAAACTTACTCTTTCTAGTCAGTGTAGCAAACATTATCACTTAACAAATTAAGGGGAATTCCATTTAACTATATATCATTAAAAATGTTGTTTACAATCAAAATAATTAGGTGAAAACTTTGCCTATTTTGAGTGTTATGTTCTACCTAAGAAAAACAATTCTTATGGAAATTTGAATTAAAAGGTTATTTTCCTAAAAAATTGAAGGAAATAATTATGTGCACGTAAATATCGATGTCTAATAGTCAAGTATGTTTTCATGTTATCTCTCATTCACTATGTACCTTAATTTTTCAACCATATTTCTTATAGCCAATCCTCTATATTTGGTGGCCAATAAAATAAAATATAAAACATATTGTAGAAAATTAATAGTAACTTTTTCCATAATTTTAAAACAAATTGTATAATAAATAAATGTTTTAAAATTTCACATTTTATAAAGATGAGAACAATAATAATATATCATAATATAATAACTGAATTAAATAATAGTTAATGTATTAAACATGAATTCAAATTTTAAGTTTTTATATGATCAAATAATGTAGAATATCATCAATTAAGTACTATTCATATAGCCTTGTGCCTTTAACACATATTATAAAAAATTAGGGTATTAAACATGGGGATATAAAACCATCCCCCTTAATTTAGAAATTTCTTCCAAGTATCACTTAACACACTTATTTGATCCCATTGGATGACTACTTATTGTAAACACATTTTATCCAAAATTGGCTACCATAGGTGAGTAGCAATTAATAATTTATATCTACACCTTATTTAACTTTTTTGATATCCATTGAAGGTTTTGGTCTTAGTTATATGTTGTCTTGTCATGATAAGATGTGATTTATATCTTAGTAGGGATTAAGGTCTTCTAGGTTGGTATAGTCAAACTGTGAAGTCATGGTCCTCAATTTATTAACTGGTTATTCATGGCTTGATACTTTATGAAGTGTTTAACATAGTTTAAGGTAATTTTCAAAAAATTAAGTTAACTCTCAAAAATCCAAGTCATGAGGAATTCACTATGAAGGCAAGAGTGATTTAGTGTTTCCAATGTATACGACATTTCATAACATGTGTAGACCTTTAAATTATGAGTTGTTGAGGTAAAAACATGGTTTTCAATATTTTTGTAGAAGTTAAGGTAAATTTGTGAAAAATAAGTTTTTCTTTGTTTTTGGTTTATTGACTATTGCAACCTAGAAATTAATTAATTTAATGGACATCAAGCATGAGGAGTTATACTATGTAAATGGATGTTATTTGAGGTCATGTGTCATTTATGGAAGGTGATGGTATATTTAATAGGATCCATACATGTGTCAAAATGTGTTAAATTTTTTTCCAATGTATATCAATTTTTTAGCTCTCTCTTATTCCTTGATTCAACTCTAATCATTTATAAATGTGAAGTATTGGAAATAAAAGGGAGAGTAAAGGTGTTTAGTACATTAAATTTTCATTTTTCATTTTAGGAAGACATCATGAATATCTCACATAGGTAACCTATCCAAATGATCAAACTCCATTGCATGAAGAAGGTGTTTAGATGCTTTTTTATAGGATTTTATGCACAAATAGAACATCTTTAGAGAAGGAAAAATGGCATTATGTGTTGAATCATGTTTAGGGCACCTCCTATCTTCCCTAATGATAAATCCATGGTTAATAAGGTGTTACAATTCTAAACAAGTAGAAAACCTTCTCATTCCTTCATTGGGTTTTGTAGTAGCCTCAATAAGCTCAACTAGTTTTAGGATGGTATGCAGATGATGGAGAGTTGGTTTAAATTATTTTTGAGGTAGATAACGTACCTTATGCCCTTATTATTCCATGCATTTTTTGAGATTTGTAGGGGACATGATTTATGAATAATTATTAACAAAATAATATGCCTTTAAACCCTCCTAAAACCCTACAATCATGATTTTTATTGTCTTAGTTTGTTTGGAATTTCATGTCATCATCATTTAGAACATGTGAGTAGTTAAATGTCAAGAAAATTTTGTATTTGTTATTTTTGAAGATGGAAGGCAAGGTTATTGAGGGTAAAAGATGTTTTCATGCATGAAAATGGTGGTTTTCATTTATTAACCATTGTATTTAATCTATTATATCCCCACCATTTCCTTTCAAGGTATTATCTGAGCCTAAATATACCAAACATTTAGAAAATGTGATGTTTCAGGTTTGAAGGTGTTGAGAAGGTGATTGTTTTCTACCAAACAGGGTATTATTAAAGAATTTTGGAATTAAAATTAAATAAAATTATATGTTACATATATGGAACAACCTTTCACACTCCCTCTATGCTCATTAAATCCCACTTTCATTCCTAAATTATCTTTATTGCATTAAACCAAGGGTGCAATCCTAAAGAGAAAATATACAAGCCTATAAGGTATGATTTTGAAAGAGATTACAGGTTTTGTGTTAAATGTGAGAGATAGGAGTTTTAGTAATGAGATATAAAAAGATAAATTATCTTAGAGAGTCTATAAAATTTTCCCAAGCATATATGAGTGTCCAAAACACCAATGATCACCTACAAATTTCTAAATATGAGGGTCAAGATTCTGATTAGGTGGTAAATCTGAGGATGTATCAAGATCATCTTTACAAGTCAAATAGTATTTTTATATTTAAAATACAAGTTATAGGAGGTATGAAAGTCACATAACAACAATAATAATGTCATTTACTCAAAACTAGTTGGATTTGTATACACTTATAGGTCTATTTATTAGAGTAAGGAAAATATGCAATACATGTGTTAGACAAAAGGTATGAGGATGATGTGAAATTTGAGAGTCATGAGGTTATGTTGAAATAGTATGCATAGGTGTGAAAAAAAAATTATATCCATTCTCAAAGTCTAATAGAGCATTAGACCTAGATGAACACCTATAGGCCTACCTTCACAAATTTGAAGTAAAAGTGCAACATTGGGTTAGAAGTCAAAGATTGGAGGTTGTGAAAAGTCAAGGATACCATGAATAATGACTCAAAATTTATTATATTCTTTTTTTATAGAGTAAATAATTCAATTTGAGTTATTCTTAAGCTTAACAAGGTGATAAGTTGAAAGAAGACCTATAGGTTTGAGCAGAAGGACTACAAGTTTGCTCTTTTTGAGATGTTTCAAAAGTATCATGGTTAGTTGATGGGTATATATACCTGATAAGATATGAAATTAGTCCCCATAAATATCTAAATAACTTCCATGATGATATGATAATCATTAAGGATTCATGTAGTAGGTCTAGATTGGTTCCAAACTTGAGATAGACACCTATAAGGATGTGAAAATGTGCATTTTTTCATTGAACACACAATTTGAGGAACATATAATTAATAAGGGACATTGGTTCATAATTAAAACATAAAAAATATTTTAAATAAAGGTAAACCTAAAATTTTAATTAGGGTGATAGGTCTAAAAGGGAGTTACATGTCTACCCTCAAGAACATTAAAGATTAAGAGTGTCTTGAAGCTATTTATGGCATTTGAAATATTGGATAATATGAAGACTAACTTGATATGGTTGGAAATTAGATTTATAAATATTTTTATATGAATATATCACCTTATAATTTCATTAAACCCTATAATATTGTATAAGAGGCCTAGTTGTACACCTACATGCTCATTAAGACAAATATATGTCTACCTTCAAGACATAAGCATAATATGTGTTTTGTATTGATTATTAAGGTTTGTATGGTTAATATATATGTGATGGGTTATGAAATATGTTTACACAATGATTTAATCATATAAAATGAATAATAAAACTTGCAAATAAAGTTATTATGGTTAAGGTGCTTAAACTACCAACAAACCCTTAGAATGTGCTAAGGCATGGTATAAGAGGTTATTGGAGTAAAAATAATTGGAATAAAATATAGAGAATTTATGGGAGGTTTATTATACCTTGAAATATAATCTCAAACTCAAGACCAATCTATTTGAAAATTCTTGGAGTAAAACAATCATCTCAAGGTACTTACAGAACCCTATAATACTCAATAAGGCATGATATTTTTCTTAGAACATGAAAGAGGTTTTACGTGGGTTTTGTGTGGTTATTTTAGGTTTTAATAAGGTTAACCTAATCTAAATTAGTGACATTATTTAATAATTTTATGGCCTTGACTTTTTGAATAGTCATTAATAAGATAAACACCTTGTAACCCTCCTAGAACCCTTCTAAGGACTTGATTATTGAGTTTTGTTCTTGAAGTGACCTTAATGAATTTTATTGACATTATAAGTAGCTTGATAATCTTGGTGAGTATAAATATCACATTTTAATCAATTTTTTGGCATGTTTGGGGTAGAAGAGGGATGAAAATGGCTTAAATTTGCTGGTTACAAGCCTAAATCAAGGTATAGAGATATATGAAACCCATTTGATCATTTTGGTAGGTCTATTAATCCTATACAGAGGTTTTTATGTCTCTACAAGTATTTCAAATGGATCTCAAGGTTCCAAAATGAGTCTTAAATTTATACTAAGTCTTGTATAAAATTTCCTTCTTACTAGGACAAAGATGAAGTTACAAACATGAACTAATTGCCACCAAGGGTAATGGAGTGGCATGTAATGTTCAAACCAAGAGTACTACATAGTGTGGAGGTGGAAATTAGGACAAGAGTATCAATCCCATGTGTCAAAAAATTAACTCCAATCAATAGAGACTTCTAACTCCCCAAATTAAGGAGGATGGTAGTTTAATTGAAGGGTGATGAGTCATCTAAGGAGCTGAAGAGTCTCTCATATTCCAACCCTCTAGAAGATAATGATCACACCATGAAAAAAAATGAGAATAAGGAGTTATATGATTGTTTTATTTCTCAATTTTTTATGTTTTAATTGATTTGTGAAGGATGACACTTGTCATGGACTCTCTCAACATCCTTCTCTCTCTCCACTCTCATTTATTCTATATGTATTGCTTTGTTTGGCTTGTAAAAGGATTTTTAACTTAAGTATGGAAAACTCGTACACAGACAAACACTTTTACTTTGCCTATTAAAGTGAATATATGTTGATTTCCAACCTTATAAATACTACAACTAGTGTATATTTCATGGTTAGTTCATGAATTCTAGTAGCGACATAGCTCTCTTTCATTTCTATTATCTCTTTACCTTCTTAGAAGTTATTAGTCATCTTATAAATTCATATGGAATGTGATATACAATTGGCTAATTGTGGATATTTCTTCATTGGTGTCTCTTGTGAGACCTCTTGATCATCCCCTCTAAGTTAGTGTTTTGATTTTCACCTTCATATTGAAATATTGATGCTTAGAGCCTCGTGTTCAGTTAGTGTACTAGGTTTCAGTCCTTGTTCATGTTCTTAGTGTAGTATAGGCAAGTTAAGGGTGTTAAATTTAGTGCTTCACATCTTATTTATCAGTTTTAGTCATTTGTACCCCTTTTCCCAATAAAATATAGGTCTAATAACATTTTAAATGTGATATCATCAAGCGAGCTTGCCATATCTAGAGATTCACTTCATGTTTTATGCCACCCAAGGTCTATAGGTGTCTCCATGCTATCACCTAAGTGAGAAATCTTGAACAACCTCCTTAGTGGTTTAATTTAGTGTGATAATAGTTTTAGCAGGTTAGATAAGACAAGTACATAATGTACTCCATCTATTTTAGAATTTTTGTTGTGTGATTTAATATATTAACCTTTGGAGGCATTCTTATCAAGCACCAATGGTAAATTCAAGTTCATTTAGCTGGTTTTAGAAATCCAAACATTCTTTCAAGCAATTACTCTTTGTATTTTTCCTTCCATATGTTGAGTTTGGAGTGGATTTCAATTTCACTCAAGTTAATATGTCATATCATGCCTATTTTGATCCTTATTAGTAATATAATGATCTATAACATCCTTTTGTTTAGACTTATTAGTCCTATAATGACCTTAATTACACTACATATGGTTGTAGTTATCATGATGAAAAGACTTATTATCAAGATTGCTATCCTTGTGAACCTTCATACCAATCTTATCAAGCTTGTCAACATCCCTATATACCTCTACTCATGATCCTAATCAGCCTTGGAAAATTCATTATCCTTCTAACCAACATGATGAGAGTTTTGGAGAGATAAGACTTAAATTTGAAGCATGCCTAACTAAAGAGATTGAGTTTACAAATTAACATATATTTCAGTCAATTATAAAAATAAAAAGGAATGGGATATAAAACTTTTACACCATTCCAAGATCGAGATAAGGTTGTATAACTCAATCCAATAAAGTCCTAAATATTCCCAAGTCCTTTACCCACCCCTATACTTGCAACACACCATAAAGAGGAAACTCCTAGGTTCAACATTCCATATTGGAAACAAGTGGTAGAGTCATCAGAGAAATAAGATGGAGTATACCTATATAGGGGAATTAAAGATAAATAAGAACCTTGTCCTATATAATCCCTACCCATCCTTCCCTAATAACCTCATACCTTTCCACCATGAAATTCAATCTAAGAAAGCATCTAAAAAAAGGAAAAAATTCTTGTTGAAAAGGTTAAGGTTCAAAGTACATCAGAGCTTGATAGGATGAATTTTGAGTAGGAGGAGAAGAATAGGGAATCCATATAAAAACTGAATTTTATCTCTCTCCACTAATTCCTCAAAGATTATATGACCCCCAAGATCCCAAGTTGTAAGAGCGTTCCCTTAATTCACAATCCAACTTATGAACATTTTCATTACCCTCCCACTATTTCCCTTTTTGAAGAAAAACCTATTATATGGAGAATATATGGGTAGCCACGTGAAGAAAATAATGATGCAAGTGAACATGATGAATATAATTCAAGTGAATATGATGAAGAGATCATCATTGGTAGTCCTCAAGATAATATCAAATCAAACTTGGGGTAATTTGAGAAATACTAGTTCCTTTGGCATACTCTTGAAAAAGAATAAACTAAGCCTGAATAAGATGAAGTCATCTTAATTTATAAATTAAAAATTGGAATGGTAAAATAATAAAATTGATAGAGATAAAAATATTGATAAAAAACATTTGTTTCAATAAGAAATTTATGATCAATTTGATAGTAGTTTGTAAGTGCAATTAGGAAAATAAGATCATGTTGTAGTAGAGTATGAGATTGAACTTAATGAAAGAGACATCACTCACCATGAGGTTATTTAAAAATTTTATAATGGCATATAAGTATGAAAATAAAATATTTTATCAGACATTGAAAATATTATTCTCCCTCCAAGACAACAAGAATAAAAGTGGTAGTAGTATCTTGAACTCCTTCAAGATGTTAATGATCTTTGTAGATCAACTTTTGCTAATGAAGACATTGATAGAGTGTTTGATAATTTTTAGGGACATATTAAATAATATTATTGTTTTAATTGTCTATTTTTAGTTGGGGTGAATCATTTTATTAAAAACATATATTCAATTTCATTCATCATTCTATGAAGCATTCATTAACATAAAAGATTGATGCATAAACAAACAACTACACAATCATATCACAAGAGAACATAAGAGATATGTGGGAAACCCTCTTGGGGATTAAAAACCACTAAAACATACACATGTAATACATTACTAAAATTTCAAGATCTAAATTTTAGTGAAACACTAACTTCACAAGGAGCTCCAACCCCTACCTAGTTAAGCACCCATTCAACTCATCTTCTACAAGCTCTATCTTGAAAGGAGGATCCAACCCCATAGGTAACTTACCAAAAAATAATTCACATATGATATATGATCATATTATAACACAAATTTATAAATTAACTATATATGAAAACCTTCTTTGATCACTCTTTACACTTCAATCTTACTCAAATAACCTCTTAAGCCTTCCCACTCAACTAACCCTTTCATTAGCAGTATTAGGTCAAATGACCTTTTTCAAAACTTATAAAATCATAATTAAACATTCATTAAATATTAACAATACCTATTTTATGGTATTAAACACCTTCACCTAGTTTACAAACACCTATCTCATTCACACATATGTTTAATACTCAACTAGTCAATTTAGGCCTATTAAGCTTTCTCAAGGACTTGAACCTTAATCTCACCCATATTGGTCAGCCATGAAACTTTCCATACGTAAAATAAATTTTAATATATATCCACACACTTTTAAAGTATTAAATAAACATTACATAATTTTTTCATAGTCCATAAGGACCAAATCCAATTAGGTTTATCTTATACATATGTTACCAATATGAACCTTAGGAACACTTATTTTTATAACCAATAGATGAAAAACTTCATGTACCTTTAATATACTAATATTAATCTCTCCTTATGTACCCAACACCATTTGGATATTTTCACTTCTTGAACCATCCAATTAGGTCTACTTGCCAATAGGCCTTCTCACTATTAGAAAGTTTATCTTGAAAGTCTGAACCATATACACAAATTTTCCACATAAAACATACATAAAATTTTATACATACATACATACATAAATACATATATATGTATATACATATATATATATATATATATACATATATATATATATATATATAGATATATATACATATATATATATATATACATATATATATATATAGATATATATACATATATATATATAGATATATATACATATATATATATATATATATATATATATATATATATATACATATATATATATATATATATATACATATATATATATATATATATGTATGTATATGGTAATTGTGAGTTATAATAATTTCAAAAATTATTTAGTATTCACTACACCAGCCAAAAGGCCTCAGGAACACTCCTGCAGATGGTTCACTCAAAACCACCAAACTATCAATATATAGTCAAAAAACATTTGACTCTCGATATTTGAAAAAGGACTTATAAAGATAAAAGAATTAATTAAAATGATACTATTATATATTTATAACACCTTAAAAATAATTTAATTCTCCATATTAGTGCAAAAATGACTTAGAAACATCATTTTCACATACACATAGAAAGTTGCCTATAGCATCAAAAACACAGTCAAGAAAATCAAGTCATAGAACATCTATGTGAAAACATATGTGATATTAATTTTTTTTTTTTTAACATTTATCATCCTTATATAATCTATGAAAATATATATTTCATGTTCATATATCAATATTGGTCTTACAAACCAATCTCACTACTTGACTCTACACGGACTTCACTGTGTTAGACAAACCAATTTAATGACAATTTTTTTCTTGAGTATAGGCATAATCAACACTTATACACAAATTTTATATGAGTAATATGTATTTAATAATTTCCCCATGCCTTAGAATCCATACCTAGTCCTATGAAACCAATCCTTAATCTCATTCTCATTCTCACCTAGTTTTGTCACTATTTTGCTCACTAGGAATGTTTAGTGATAAGCTAACTTTCATGACTAATTTAGCAAATTTTTGTCTAAAAAATGATTAAAAAAAACATTAATGTACATAAGTTATAATTATTATTCACTATCCTCCATCCATTTTCATTCTTTGACCTGGTCAAACCTACCAATAACATCAAAATCCTTGAAAATAAGGGTTTTCATGTAGCTTCTACTCACTGTCAAGACAAACCAAAACCACCTAAGGAATACTTGAAGATTAATTTACATGTTCAAAAAATAAACTATGTCAACATGACAATTCTAAGCCTTAACCAATTAGATATTTCATATCAGTTTATTATAAGGGTTTTGAGATGGTTTTGACTAGTTTCACTTCTTACCAATCGTTCATAAAGGATTACCCCTCATCATCAAAACCAATGTTATGAAAATAAATATATGTATATTCCAAAACTTCCATTAATTTCTTAGGATATCATTTAAAATTTTCCCATGAAAATGAGTACAACAAATCTCTTCTTAGGTCTACAACACCCCATTCTATGTACACATGGAACCTTCTCACAGGTTTTCATGATTTTTCCTTTAGGTATTGAGTTAAAAATTTGTCAACATAATTAAAATTACATATAACACTATTTTAAATGCTCATATTAATTATCCCACCTTTGTAAATGATCTTTATCCTTCATTAGGCCACTATTAGTCACTTTTGTATACTAGGCCTTATACTGCTAGTCACACTTAGACTATGATCATGCCTTGAAACGTCTTGAACTATCTTCATCACTCCATAATAATGTAATATTAACTCATATATTTATCATACACTACCGAAATTTCTCACATAGGTCTCAAATGGCTCAACTCATAATGTTACCAAGTCTATGCCATTTCACTAAGTTCCTCAAATAAGGCTTTATGAACTCAACATCAAGAAAAATAATGACAACACATAATGACATCAATGACACTTACATGAAATAATTTAAATCTTAATTCATACCTTGTAACACATTCCTAACAATCTCCCCTTTGTCATTGATGGCAATAACTCATTGATGTAACCTACTAAGAGAGACTTCTTTTACTGGAAAACATCTTCTCAATGGATATCAATCTCCCCCTTTGAAATTAATTACAAATAACTTACCTACAACAATTAAATATATATATATATATATATATAAATAATGTCATAAAACTCCACCTTTCATATTACATAGCTCAGATAGCTTCTTTTTGTAGATTGATATGACTCCCCGTTTGAATTCACTTCCTGCACTTCTTTTCTATTCTTGGAGCTAAAACATCCCATCATCATCTCCCCATAATAAATTTGTCTTTCTTATTGGATTATAAGAATATAAATCACACCTAATTCTTGTCTTATATGTTCAAAATTAGCCTTTAGAAGAGACTTAGTCAATATATCTTCAATTTGATCCTTGGTAGACATAAATTCAAGCTTAATGCTTTGTTCACTCACTTGTTCTCTTAATAAATCATACATGATAGGAATATGTTTGGTCTTTGAATGAAATACAAGATTATTTAAAACACTTATGTCACTATTATTATCACAAATAATAGGAATGGGACCATCAAACTATTCCTTGTAGTATCTCAAGGTTTGTCTCATCCACAATACTAGAGTACAACATGAGGTTTTTGCAATGTACTCAGATTCACAAGTAGATAAATCTATTGGAGGTTATTTCTAAATTAACCATGAGACTATACACTTACGTAAGAAAATGGATCCTCCACAAGTGCTCTTTCTATCATCTAGACACCCATCCCAGCCTATATCTATATATTCTACTAGATCAAAATTTTATTCCTTGGGTAACATGAACCATATTCCAAAGTTCATTTGAGATAACTAAGTATTCTCTTGATTGATTGTAGGTGAATTTACTTATGATATGATTGGAATATTCCCATAAGATTGACTATTTACATGATATTTAGTCTAAATTTAGTAGTATACAACAAAATCCCAATCATGGATCCATATTTTGTGTGATTAACCCTTGAAGATTTATCTTCTTTGCTTAGATGACATCTTGTAACCATAGGTGTAATTACATCCTTACAATCTTCCATTTAAAATTTATTTAACATCTCTTTTATATATTTGACCTATCAAATGAACATACCTTTTTCAATTTGAATAATTTTAAGTCCAAGAAAGAGGCTAATTCTCCAAGCATAGACATCTAAAATTTTGACTTCATCACCTCCGCAAAATCCTTGGTCATGTTTTCATTAGTTCCACCAAAGATAATATCATCCACATAGACTAGAATTATTAAGTGATGATCATTTTTAGTTTTGAAATTTAGGTTACTATCTACAACTCCTCTCTTTAACCCTTGATCTGAAAGTTACTTATCAAGTCTAACATACCAAGCTCGAGGGGCTTGTTTTAAACCATAAAGTGTCTTATTCAACCTACAAACATAATCCTTTTAAAGTTCAATAGGAAACCCTTAGCTTGTTCAATGTATACCTCTTCTTCTAAGTTCCCATTTGGGAAGTCTAACGTAACATCCGTCTGATATATCTTGAATCTTTTGAGACCTACATAGGCAATGAACATCCTAATGGCCTCTTAGGAGAAAATTTTTCTTCAAAGT
>JARHVA010007530.1:497500-550000 GCA_037957365.1 Torreya grandis | reverse complement strand
CAAAACCACTTAAGGAAACATTAAAGATTAATTTAAATTTTAAAAACATAAAAATATTTCAGAAAAACCTTTTTTATCTATAACCAATTATATCTTTCCTATTAGGTCATTATAAGGGTTTTGACTGGTTTTACTTATTAGCAAGCATTCATAAAGGGTTGCCCCTCATATTCAAAAAATATGATAGGAAAATAAATATATGGAACTTAATAAAAATACATGAATTTATTATTATATAATTCAAAGGTTCCATGTGATAATGAATACAATAAATCTTTTCTCAGATTTACAACACCCCATTCTATGCACACATGTAACCTTGTCACAGGTTTTCATGCTTTCTCCTTTAGGTATTGAATTAAAAATTTGTACACATAATTAACATGACCTATAACACTTATTTAAATTTAAAAAATAGCTATTATACCTTTTAAAATTATCTCGACCCTTCATTAGGTTATTATAGGTCATTTTTGCATAATAGGCCTTATACTACCAATCACACCTAGACTTTGATCATGCCTTAAAACCTCATGAAATATATTCATCATTCCAAAATAATGTGATATAACCTCATATATGTTCCATAAACTACCAAAAATTATCACACATGTCTCAAATGGCTCAAATCATCATACTACTAGATCTATGCCATTTCACTAGCTTCCTGAAATAAGGCTTTATGAACTCAACATCAAGAACAACAATGCAACAAAAAATGACATCGTTGACATATAATTGACATAAATTATAAATTGATGCATATATTTTACAGAATTCTCAACAATGCTAATAATATTATGCCTCAAGAAGACCTTGATGAATCCTTGAGTAGTATTTGAAGTTTCTTGAGAAGTTTGAAAAACTTGAAATAGTAGGCAAGCAGAGTGACATCACCCAAGATTTCATGGAATACCAATATCAAGGTCTCAAGTATAAATTATATGTTGAGGTTGAATTTTCATTCATAAATTATAAGGTAATCACTTTTGAATATCTTGTCAATGTTGGAGATCCTCATGAGGTAATTGTTGAGCTTCAAGAAGGATATGTCTACATTGGAGATATGATGCTTTTAATTGATTCACTTAGAGATAAGCCAAAGATTTTATAAATAAAAATAAAACCTAATATAATAGGAGTATTACCCAAAAAACAACATGTTCTTTAACTTTTTCAACCACATGGATAAGATATAATAGGATTTTCCTTTGATCTAGGTGGAACAAAGTTTTTCTGATCTTGTGCATAGATTCGAGAAGCATTTTGTCTTTCCTAAGTGAATCTTAGCACAATGTGTGACTTTTTTTATCGTATTCCCTTATTGGTGTTTTTTTTTTTGGTTTGTTCTTTATGTTTCAAGGGGTATTATTATTTATCTCTTATTATTTCAAGGAATTTACAATTAGGTTTAAAGTCCAAATCATGTTTATAATTGAGAGATAGGTGACTCCATATCCCAATGGATGCCTAAGTATACTACTATAAAATTCATATAAATCATGAAATCCCCAAAGGCTGCTAAAAATGTTAGCCAAAATTTTCTACCATATGTGAGTAGCATTTAAAACTTGTTATTTAGGCCTTGTTTAAATTTGTTGATAGCCTTTGAAGGTTATAGTCTTGATCATAACTTGTCTTGTCATGATAAGGATGTAATTTTTGTCTTAGTATTGATTAAGGTCTTCTAGGGTGGTATAGTGAAACATTGAATTCATGGTACTTAAGTGATTAACTAGTTGATAATGGTGTGATACTTTATGAGATGTTTAACATAGTTTAAGGTGATTTTATAAAATTTAAGGTAACTCTAAAAAAGATAAGTCATGAAGGATTCACTATGAAGGCAAGAGTGATGTGGTGTTTCCAAGGTATATGACATTTAATAAAAAATATGAGACCTTAAAAGTAGGATTTGTTGATGTAAAAACATGGTTTTCAAGAATTTTGGAGAAGTTAAGGTAACTTTGTGAAAATTAATTTTTTTTTAAATCTATTGACTATTGCAACCTATAAATGACTTCACATAAAAGACATCAAGCATGAGGAGTTACACTATGAAAAAGGAGGTCATTTGAGGTCATGTGGAATTAATATAAGTTTATGTCATACTTCATAGGATCCATACAAGTATAAAAATGTGTTAAAACATTATTTTCCAATGTATATCAAAATTTTAACTCTCTCTCATTCTTTGATTCAACACCAATCATGTCTCAACTTGAAATATTGGGAATATAAGGGAGATTTAAGCCATTTTATATTTTATATTTGCATTTTTCATGTCAATAATTCTTCATGAGTATCTCATATAGGTCACCTATATAAATGATCAAACTCCATTGCATGAAGAAGGCATTTAGATGAGTTTTTTGTAGGATTGTATACATGAACAAAACATCTCCTACAAAGGAACAATGGCACTAGGTGTTTAAATATGTATAATTCACATTATATCCTCCCCAAATCTAAATCCATGATTTACAAGGTGTTAAAATTCCAATCATGTAAAAAATATTCTCATTCCTTCATCTGGTTTCTTGGTAATGTCAAGAAGGTCAACAGATATGAGGATGGTATGTAAAGGAGAGAGAGTTGGTTCAAATGATCTTAAGGGTAGTAATGGACCTTATGATATTAATATTCCATGAATATATTTAGTGTTTCATGGTACATTATTTATAAAAAATAGTTAATAGAATAAGTTGCCTTCAAAACCTCCTACAACCCTAAGGGTATAATTTTTCTTATATTAGTGAATTTGGAAGTTTATGGATGAAAATGGATGGTTTTTTGAACTTATAAAAGGTTTTATATGTCCTCAAACATAACACTTCACCATAATTTGGCATGTTTGAGCAGTCAAATGTCAATAAATTTTTTTGTTTATTCATTTTAAAGATGGTAGGCAAGATTATTGAGGGTAAAATGTGTTTTCATTCATGAAAATTGTGGTTTTAATTTAAGAACCATTGTATTTTATCTATTGTATCCCCCTTGGGTCCTTTAAATTTATTAAATTATTAAAAATATACCAAAAATCAAGAAAATGTGAAGTTGTAGGTTTGAAGGACTACATGTTTTCTATTTTTAAGATATTTTATAGGTCTAAATAGAAAGATTGTATGTTTGCTCTTTTTAAGATATTTCAAAAGTCTCATGATTATTTTATGATTATATGGACCTAATAAAAATTTTAATTAATCCCCATAAATATCTCAATAAATTTTTTGGTGATGTGACAGTCCTCAAGGACTCAAGTAGTAGGTATGCAGTGCTTCCAAACATGAGATAAACAACTACAAATATGTAAAAATGTGCATGTTTTGCATTAAACATAGGATCTAAGGAGTATAGAATTAATAATATGAATTAGGACATATTTAAATCATAATAATATTTTCAATAAAGGTCAACCTCAAAATTTAAGTAGGGTGATAGATCTAAAAGGGAGTTATAAGTCTGCCCTCAAGAAAATTAAAGAGTAGAAGTATTTTGATGTTATTCATGGCATTTAAAAGATCAATAAATATTAATTTTAAATTTATATGGTTTTAATTTAGATTTATACTTATTTTCATAGGAATATATCACCTTATAAAGTCAAAAAAACCTAAAATAAGGTACAATATGCCTAGTTGTACACGTACAAGCCCATAAAGAGAAATATAGGCATGCCTTCACGAAATAAGGGGAATATGTGTTTTATATTGATTATTGAAGTTTTTATGGTTATGATATATTTTATCTATCATGAAATAGGTTTCCATAGTGAATATAGCATATAAAACGAAAATGAAAACTTTTGAACATGGATGTTAGGGTCAAAGTGATTAAACTACCAACACACCCTTAGAATGGGCTAAGGAAGGGTCTGAGAGGATATTGGATTTAAAATAATTTTAATAACATTTTTATAGTTTATTTTAGGTGTCTTATAACGTTTTTGATCATATCTAACTCAATATAAAGAAATTTTAAAGGTCTTAGAGCAAAACTATCATCTCAAGGTACTTATAGAGTCCTGCAATACTCTAGAAGGCATGATCTTTTACTCAAAACTTGAAGGAGGTTTTAAATGGGTTAAAATGGTTATTATTGATATTTATACGTTTATCCTTCTCTAAATTAGTGTAATTATTTATTAATTTTAGTGCATAAACTTTATAAACAATCGTTAAGAAGATTGACACCTCTATACCCTCTTAGAACCCTTTTACGGAATCAATGACTAGGTTTTATTCTTTATGTGACCCTAACACATTTTATTGACCTTAAATTTATGTTGATAAATTTTTTGAGTATGAGGATCTTTTCGTTGAGTTATTTTTGGCATGTGTGGAGTAGAGGAGGGAAGAAAATAGCTTCAATATATAGGTTACAAGCCTAAATTAGAGTATATAGTTATATGCAGACCTTTTGATCATTTTTTCAGGTCTATTAAACATATAAATAGGTATATGGGTCTCAAAAAATATTTCATACGTATCTAAAGTTGAAAAAATGATTTATCAAGTTATACTTTTTCCTGTAGAAGATTTCCTTCTTGCTAGCATAAAGATAAAGAAGTTGAAAACATGAACTAAGTGCCACCAAGGGTGATGGAGTGGCATGTAATAATGACCAACAATACTACATAGTGTGGAGGTGGAAAATATGTCAATATCATCAAGCCCATGTATCAAAACATTAAATCCAATCAACGAGGACTCGTAACTCCCCAAATCAAGGAGAAGGATAGTTTGATAAAAGGGTGATGAGTCATCTAAGGAGATGAAGAGCCTCTCCTATGACATCCCTCTAGAATATCATTATCAAACAATGCCAACACATGAGAATAAATATTTTTATGACTATTTTCTTAGTCACAATCTTGTGTTGTAATAAAATTGTGAAGGATGACACTTTTTGTGGACTCTATCAACGCCTTTCTATCTCTCATATGTCATTTATTCTATATGTATTGACTTGTTTTGATTGTAAAAAGATACTTAACATAATTATGGAAAAGCCTTGATCATAAAAAAAACTTGTATTTTACCAATTTAAGTTAATAAATTATAATTTATATCCCTTTCAATACTATAGTTAGTGTATATTTCATGGTTAGTTGATGAATGCTAGTAGTAGTGGCATAGGTATCTTTCATTTTTCTTATCTCTTTACCTTATTATTGGTTTTTAGTCATATTAAAAGGTTATATGATGTGTGTTGAAAGTTATTTTCATTTTATAAGTGTGAATATTGCTTCACTAGTATCTCTTGTGAGACCTCTTTTTCATCCCCTCTTGGTTAGTGTCTTGATTTTCACCTTCATATTAAAATACTTATGTTTAGAGACCATGTTGATCTAGTGGAATAGGTTTCAATCCTTGTTCCTATTCTTAGTATAATATAGGTAATTGGAGGGCGTTAAATTTGGTGTATGACCTCCTATTTATCATTTTTAGTCATTTATACCCCTTTTTCTAGAAAACAATAGGTATAGTAGTATTATAAATGTGATAACATCAAGGGAGCTAGCCCTATCTAGAGATTCACCTAATGGATTAGGACACCCACATATTATAAGTGTCTGCATGTTATCACCTAAGTGAGGAGGCTTTAACAACCTCCTCAAGGGTGAAATTTAGTGTGATAACAACACTAAAACCTAATAATACATGCTTACAAATGTTATTTTTGACATAAATTCACTTTACATGAATTTTTTACATATATGTGACCTATTCACCCTTATATCACATAGACATGTGATTTCCATGCACATAAAATTCCAAATTTTCTATCAGTCACTCACATTCATTACCTATTGTATGTCTAACATGTTTAAATTCATATTTAGAATATCTATATATCATTGAATCAATAATCTTTGCTTCTAGTAAAATCCATCATACTTAGTTTGTTATAGAATTCCATATTCATCCAAACTTGATGGACCCATCCTACACAAATAAATTATTATTTTTAACACAAAATAATTTTATGGGTTGGCCTATTCACTTAAAATATCTACGTTATTATAAAGTCCCAAAATATTCCTATAGAAGAACAAAATAGGTAAGAATCATATTTTTTTAATCTATCAAGCACTTATGAAAAATAATTAAAAACTTGTACATTCAAAAAAGACTTATCTATTCTTTCCAATACAATTATCAGTTAGAAGGACCAAGTCATATACAATTCTAAATCACCTAAAATTGAAGCCAAATTTATCATTTTACATGTATCAAAATCTAGATCATCGGTTACAAACATTCAAGGATCACTACTACATAGATTCACTAATGGGGAGAATAATGTGTAGTTTGAATTCCCTATATAAAATAATTGATATGTTGGTAGTTTTATCCATTCATAAAATATTGGTTTGGGTTATCTCATCCCAAAATTTCCACCTTTTGTAGACCCAAACCTAGTGTCAAAAGTGGACCTAGTGTTTAAATAGAATGAAAAAAAAAATTCACATTGCACATATAGCCATTCCTTATGATTTCACAAAGAGAAAAAATATAAAGAAGCACAATGACCTTTGTGAAAATAGAGAAGCAATATTTATAGAGATGAAACCATATTATTTTATCACTATCATTAATCAATATCGACTAGATTTTGATAGTCCTACCTAGGCACATCTGAATGTCTATTTCACGATCTAAGTCACTCATAGTCTAGCTTCCCACCTTTATTGTTGTTCACATTTAGTCTTAAACCTACACAAAATATTAAAACACTAAGTACATAACTTTATTTTATTACATTCAATAAATAGTAAGTATAATTTAAAATTAAATTATGCCTTTTGGGTTTATATTATTGCTTAATTTTAACACATAATAAAATTTAAATAATTTAAAATTTGTCTTCTTATCAAGGTTCATTAAAAAATAATGTAAAAAATATTGATGACCCTGTTTATGTAGTCACATGTCAAACCCTGTGTTCCAATAGTGTTTATTTCCTTATTTATAGGGTTTTATATTTCCACTTTAGAGTTCTATTTTTGTACCACATTTCCAATTATTATCATCTTCAAAGGTGAAAATATGATGTTTTATTTATATTTTTTTGTAAGGATTTTATGTTTATTATATTGTTAAGGATTCCTTGATTATGATTGTTCTATGTTTGAATTATATCTGATTCAAACCAACTCTATTTTCAAAGCTCTCATTAATTTTTGTTAGTTATATTTCTTGGATGAAAAACCTATTTTTATTTTCCAAAATTCAATATGTATTTTCTAGATTTAGTGTTTTACTATTTTTAGTAAATTAAATTTAGAGGGAAAGGGGTACACATATATTCAAAAAAAGGGTTTTATATCATGTAGCGAATACCTATACGATTTTAATTATATCAATAAAATTAAATATATATCATCACTTTTAAAGGCATCACTAGGTTGAACATTGGACTTTTACATCTAGAATCATCGTTCATAGTTGAATGAGAGAAGTACCTTAAAATGGTGGTTTTCATAATTAAATTTAAATTTAAATTACATGTGTGTATAAATAAATTGAATTGAATTTTCATTTACTAATTGTTAGATATTAGGAGGTGTAGGTGGGTGTCTTTTTCATCAAACTGATGGTCATCATATTTTTGCTTCCATCAACATGATAATATTCATTTGATGAAAATGTTGTTACCATAGTTATACCTTCATGCAACATTGACACATGTGGTTTGCAATAATAAGGGTAAAAATGGAGAAATCTATGAAAGCATGATTTTTTTATATTATTATACTAAGTTGTAATAGTATTTATTATTGTGATAAAGATCAATACTAAATGACTAGGCCTATTTTTATAGTAAATGTCAAATATTCACAACCAAAAAGTAGCCTTTTTAATAAATATCAGTTAAAAAGGATGGTGGTCTTAATATTTAATATTAAAGAGAGTTTATTGTAAAAAAATGAGGATGTCATGTTGATTAGTTCTAATAATAAATAGGATAGTCAAGTGTGATCACTAGTGATTTCCAATTCCATAAAATAAACATGAATAATTTTTTAGTTTTTTTTTATCAAATATAAATCCTCTAGAAAATAAGTTAATTAATTTTACATAATAATATTTATCTATTTGTTTATATTTTAATAATATGGAATAAAAATGTAAAATTTAATTCTTACATATTTCTTGTAGAATCATAAATTTTGCCATTTAGTGCTGAAATTCACTTTGTCATGCTAACCCTTTCACTTCCCCAATTCAAATTAAAATTAAGTTAATTTCCCTCCAAAATTTGAAATAATTGTTTAATTAATAAATTAATTAATTATTCACACATTTTTCCTCCAAAATTTATTAAATCCATATTTTACACCACACCCAGACATCCACCATATTTTTCTCAACCATGTGTTGACTCATCCAACTACCCTCCTCAAATTCTTGAATGACCTCATGAGTCACATTAGAACATTTAAATCTCATTGACCCATTCTTGCTAACTCACTCAACCAAATATCTTTTCCTCTAAACATGTGGAATTGGTCATCATCCTCATAGATGAAGATTAATTCTCCACCCTTGATTACTTTAATAATTATAAATATTCAAATAATCTTCCACATCTGATCAAAATATTGTAATCCTATAATTTGACATGCAATCCATCACTTTAATCATCCACATATTTATGATAGTGAAGTGTTATTAAAATTTCAAGTGAATCTAAGTGAGGCCAAGCAATCAAAAGCCCATTTTCTTAATAGAACACTACCCAATTACCCTTTGCATTAGAGAAGGATTGAGTAACCACATTCAAAGAGAAATTCACTTTTAATAACAATGGAGGAGGCACACAATACTTTGGTTATTTAAGTGTGTGTTATTATCTCCTTTCATTTGTTACTCCACCTTGAGGTTGATTCTTGTTTAGAATAGGATAATTTGTGTTTTGTTCATTAGGTTAGATGCATTCAAGATTTATCTTCACATATTTTTTCATGTTATATGGGACTTTCCCTCATCTCTACATATCATAGTCATCACAGGTTCATTTAAGAGCATAATCCATTTGTTTTTTTGTAGTTTTCATTGTGCACATTCATTTAATAATGGCTTTAGAAGTCTTTGTATGTGTATGTCATTTTATGAAATTTTTAAACCCATTGTACAAAACTAGTGTCATAAAGAAATCAAAGACTTCATCAATTAAATTGTAGTAACTGATAGTGAAATCTTTTTTTTAATGTTTTTAGCATCTTTTCGGCAATTTTATTTCAACTAATAGTTTTCTATCTTAGTTTAGTTCAGTCCCATCTTTTTTCTTTTCAATTTTAATTTTTTCTAAAAAAGATAAAAATAATATATTTTATTAGTGAAATCATGATAGAGAATAATGATATTGTTATTTTTTTGTTTCTTTTTATCTTTTTGGCAATTTTATTCCTCCTAATAGTTTTATGCCTTAGTTTATCTCTATTTTGAATTTTCTATTTTTTCTGTTTTGCTTCATTCTCTATAACTATGAAATTAAGGGTTTTATCACCAAAATCATGAAATTTAGCAGTGAACTATTTTTGGTGATTATCTAACATTCTTCTAATTTTTAGTTTTTTCTATTTTCAATGTACTTTTGGTAGTAGTGAAATTTTAAAACATATTAGTGAAATTGTTTAACCTATTATCAAAATCATTTTTAAAGTACTTTATTTAAGTTTTTTCCTATTTTTAGCTTTATATAACCCTTATGTCTATTTTCCTCTATAAACAACTCTTTTTATTATTAATTTTTCTATTTTTCTCTATTTATTATCTTCTATTTTAAGTAGTTAAATCAAGTGTACATCCAAAAAAAAATGTAGACCTTTTTAGAAAAATTAGTAATAACTTCAAAAAAATGGAGAGTTTATCATAAAATCATTAATGTAGTAGAGAAATTGGTAAGAAATTTATTCCAATCTTGAGATCTATATGCAGTCAAAATAGGATAGATATATAGCTTATCTTAATGAGTAATATCCAATCTCATATAAGGTAATCTATAGAAAATCCACTTAGTAATACTTTATTATATTGGGGGCATGAGCCATTAGGGATCCACTAAACTTATCTAATGAATCTATTTTTACACAATGGAAAAGGAGAGGTTTCCAAGGCCTATAGTCAAATGTTATCATGTAATAACCCTATTTAGGTATTATAATGTGATAAATGAAAACTAGTTAATCTACCAAATAAACATACAATATAATTTAGTGTTTATCAAAATTTATGACACAAATGGGGAAGATAGTAAAAAATTAAAGATAATTAAGTTTAAGATATTATAGAAATAATCTAATCAAGGAGAGATACAATTCAATCTATTAGTCTCTACAACAATTTTTTTTTCAAAATATGAAGGGATAGGAATATACTTACCTTTTTGAAGTGAACCTGTCATGCCTCAATCTCTCCCTTGGTCAATGGTGATTTTGAAGAGGTTGTTGTGTATTATAAGAATAATAAGGATAGATTATCTCTAGGATACAATATTTCTTATATTCATCCAATATATCCATAACACAAGTTTTACTACTCCAAAACAAAAACTTAAGTAATAAAACCTCCAAATGATAGCAAACATACAAGTTAATATTATTCTCACCAATGCTTGTGACACAAATGAGGAAGATAATAAGCAAATAAATAAAAATATGTTTAAGATAATATAGATTTATTCTAAGCAAAGAGAGATAAAATTCAATCCATTAGTTTCTACAACATTTACATATCGAAATATGAAGGGTTTCGAATATAATTACCTTGTTTAAGTGAACCCATCATTCCTCAATATCTCCCTTGAAAAATGGTGCTTTGAAAGAGGTTTTTTTAATTTTAAGGATCATAAGGATAAATCAGCTCTAAGCTGCAAGATTTATCTTATACATCCAAGACCTCCATAAGACAAGTTCTAATACTCTAAGGTAAGAACCAAATCAATAAAATAGGTACAAATTATAGTATAAGTAGATTTATGAGCTATAATTATGTGTGATTGAGTGATCCTCCCTTTAGAAATGAATTCAAGGGGCTATTTATATCCAAGGATTGAACCTAAACCCTACTAGTTATTTAGATGATAAGATTAGTTGGGTCGACCTTATTTAGCATGAAAAAGTGTCAAGTCTTAAAATTGATCAGTCAGGCTAAACTAATTTGGTAACATTAAGATTAACATATTTTATAACAATATCTACCTAGTAAAATCCATAATATTTTATTTACCTATATGACATAGCATGAATTATGGATTTAGACTGATTGGCATAGTAATATGAGATGAATAATAGAGTCGACATGGTCAACATAGTAGTTAAATAGGGTAAAACAAGTAGTATAAGTATAAATTGGCATATAGGCATGGATATATAGTTTATCATACTTCAATTTATATTTTATATTAATAATTTCATTATGTTTGAGATTGGTTTTGAATCTCTAAGAACTATAATGAAAATTCTATATTTTGGAGGGTCCTAGTAGATTTTAGACTTAGCCGTATTTTAGGGTTTCATTATTTTAGACTTAGCCATATTTCAGGATTTCAATATTTCATGGAGGAACCATAGGAGTTAAATGTATATACACTATAAATAAAGAGTTTAGAATAACATTAAGAATTATACAAAACCATAACTATCTTGAAAGCACCAATGGTCTACCCACCCCTTTCCCATTATACCCTATAAGGTGTGTAATTAGAGAGATTGAAACCTGGCAGGTTCCTACAAGAGAGAAAGTGTTAGTAAGTGATAAAGATTAAAAATATTATGCACATATATAACAGGTAATAGTGAAATCATTGTTTTAGTTGGTTTTTATGTTTTATTCCTATTTTATAATTTTTTGACTAACTAATGAATTCAATGTTTTCTCCAATTATGTAATAGTGAAGTCATTTTAAAGGCTTATTTATGTGTTTTTTGTTGATTTTTATTAAAAAAATTATATTTCCTTATTTTTACTCAATATACAAAACTTATAAAAGTTTGTTTGTAGGCTAAAATTTGAATACAAAACCTATAAATAGCTAAGAAAATCCAATTGCTATTTGATTTTAACATTTTTGCTTTTTTGAATAAGTTTTATAACAAGCTTTTTTAGAATTTTAGTTTTTTTATCTTATTTAGTAATCATCAAAAAATTTCTTTTTGGATTTAATTAAATTTTATTTTCATAATTTATGTGCCTTGGTTTTCTTGTGTATGTTATTCTCTTGGTGTCACATTGGTGGTGATACTTGAGAATCAAAAACAACACTTAGAAGTATTTATCACCCAAGAACCACTTTCATATATTCTATTTTCTTGGAATCACATTTGTGGTTATACTTGTGAATTAGAGGCAAGTGTTAGTTTTTTTATTTTTATTTTCTTAAGGGCTCTATCGATCATGAATTTGATCATCACATGGTAGGCCAAACCTTGTGTACTAGTAATGTATACAAATTAAGGACCCTCTATGTTTATTTATTAATAATTTGAGTGTTTTAAGCGCATCATGACATGAGGGGTTTACATTATCCAATACCTAGGCTTTATATAGTAATCTCAAAGTTTTATTTTTTTACATCAACACACTAAAAACTTAAGGCTATATTGGGCACATTGAGACTAAACCCTTTTATGTGCATCTCTTAAAACAACTTCTTCCATATTTTTTCCTTCATCATACTGAAAGTTATATAGAGGACTCCTATATATAAAATTATTCATTCTTTAAGCCTAGGAAATCCATTTCATACTATTTAATTTATAGTACATCATTAAGTGGTTAGCATTGAGAATATAATTTCCATGCACCCTTGAAATTTAGCTTAGCAGTCCATGGGAATGGCAAGATACTTGATGATTAGTTCCTTTAAATACTAGGCCTAATCTAAAATAAATGATAAGTAAGTGACATGAAAATACTATGGGTTATTTAAGTCCCTTTACCTGTATTTTATATTTTTTATGTAATTGCATGTGTATTTAGGGTAAAAATTGTTTGTTTATTCCTTTGTGTTTTATCATGTTCTAAAATGCATGAGTGGAAAACAAAATTAATTTTGAGTCTTGAAAAAAGTTATAATAAAAAAAAATTTAAATAAAAAATTCCAGTTCATAACTCAAAAGTATCCTTTTGTTAATCAAACTTTTAGTCACTTTGGTATTTTTAGAGTCTAGTTTCATGTTATTTTTATTTCTAGATTCAATAATTTTCCTTATAAATGCCAATATTTATAGGGCACATGGTTATCCTAAATAATGCTAGTGTAAGGGATGCTCATTTTTTCAATGACCCCTTCTAATTTGGAAGCCAAGAAAATGAAATTCATCGTGTTTGAATACATGAAATTCATGATCATGAAGAAGAAGAGGGAGCAGAATACCAAGATGAGGGTGGACCTAAGTCCATTTTTCATCATTATTCATATAACCAATACATCATGATAATAAATAATAAAAAATTTCCTCAAGATTTGAGATTAGGGGATAAATTTCCACCCGAATGTGATGTCCAAAATTTAAAATATTTAATATCTAAGAAAGAGTCTTTGTCACCCATTCAATACCAATCCATATAAAAAGTATATTTAGAGGCTAGTAATTCTCTCATGGGTTCCTTTAATCCAAATCCAAAATTCTCCCAAGATAAAGGTAGATCCATCCTTAATGAGGATTCATCCTATGCATGTCATGAGTTTTCTATGGAAACCCATACTTATCACATCAGCCAAGAAGATACAAATCTCCAAGAAAATTGAACAAATGATCTTTTGGTTGACCAAAATTCTATCCCCAATCCAAATTTGAGTGTGAATTCAAATTCACCACCATTTATCAAACAACCCAATGCAATGTTAAATACATGTTAAATTTTTTTGATCATCGACCAATACAATCTAAACTTGAATACTCATTAAACTTTATTAAATTTCAACCAACCCAAACCAAACTTGAATATTTATTCAATTTTACCTATCATAAATCCAACCAATCCAAACTTGAATATTCTTCCAAGTTTACCAATCTGCAATTAATCCAATCTGAGATTCAATACTCATTTAAGTTATCCAATCAATTCAAATATGAACCTTCATGGTTCACTGATCAAAAACATCATTTCAAATAGAAATCCAAACTTGAAAACTTTTTCTATTTCATCCATAAATGAATTAATTTCAAATTCAAGCTTGAATACTTATTCAATTTTACCTATCAATCCAAATCAAAATTTTACCTTAGGGAGTTAGCAAATCAATTCTCAAATAAAAATTCTTTTATATGTTTACTTCCAATTATGTTCAAACCAAACACAAACTAACACCAATCTTCTTAACACTAATTTCATTTATAACCAACCATTAAACTCTAACATTCATTCAAATCAAATGATTTATACACATCATTTTCCAAATCAAAACATGATCTAAACTAACCCAAATCAACTTCATTGAAACAACCCTAATTTTTTTAACTTGAAAAATCCTAACTTCAATAATAATATAAACCAAATGAACCAAATCATTAACACTCACCCAAACCAAGATAATTATAACTCCAACATAAATCCAAACCAAATAAATTATAATTTTAACACTAATCCAAACCAAACCAAGCCTAACTTCTCCAATAACACAACCAAAACAAACATTATCTCACAAAGAAAACATGTTAACCCACCATTTAATGTATTTCCTAATTAATTTCTTCACATTCCAACCCTTAACCAACATCCATTTTTAGAATTTAACACTAAAACAAACCCATTCATGTGTTAAAATTCTAACTTGTTTACCTCTTCAAGTCAAGATAATAAATTAATCCCACATTTCATTCAAAGTAGTAAAATATGAAATACAAGGTACAAGGCCTTAAAGATGGTAGTTTTTTAAGGAAAAAAAGATAAGTTTTAGGAAATTTGTTCTTACCTATATGATTTAAATAGCATCAAAACACTTTTCCAAAAACATATTTAACTTCCCATGTTCAACAATTACAAATTTCATGGTGATCATATGGAACACCTTAAAAACTTCTATATGACATGTGTCAATGTTTCTTATTGTAATGAGTACATGTTGATACTCTTTCCACAATGTTTAGGGGTTTAAAACCTATAATGGTTCTCATGTCTACCCAAATGATCAATATTCACCTTTGAAGACCTATCTAAAAACATTGTTCATCACTTTTCATACAATGTTGAAAAGGAATTGACGACACTTGACCTAGATATCATTAAGCAACATAATGGTGAAACCTTTAACTATTTCTTAAAAATATGGATGTCATTGGCAAGATATTTTCCATGGTCTTTTCTTGAAATAGAGTTTATTGATATTTTTACAAATAATATTAACTCATAATTAGGTCATCACTTATGAATTATTTATCCAAATTACTTAAAATAAATAAATTAAAAGGGAGTTAAAATTAAATAACTCTAGTTATTAGAGGTGTTATCAAAATATTCAAAGTTAACAACAATTCCTTGACCCAAACAAACAATCTTAAGTTTTTTCCAAGAACAGGAATGTTGTAATTGATGTCAAGTAAATACAAATCCCAACTAAATAATGATAATTTAACACATAAACCATTAATAAAATTACCATTAATGATGGTCAACAAAGACAATAAAACTATAAATATAAGTTCACCCAATTGGGATAACATTATGAATCATTATTTTGTAAGTTACCCCATGAAAACATGATTATTTGGCCCAACACTAGACCCTTTCAAAACAATGTTCCTAAACCTGACTAGTACAAATAAGATAAATATTATGAGTATCATAATATTAATTGACACTCAACTAATAGTTATATAAGGCTCAAACACTATGTATAATATCTCATAGATCATGGAGACAGCAATCAAAAGTCAACTATCAACCACTTCTAATAACCAAAAGTTGGGAATATACAAAGACCCACTCCTAAAACATAAGAAAGTATAGGGTAAACAAAAATAATATCTAATTCAAGCAAGTAATTCCATCCAAACCAATCACCATTTTGACTCCATAGTCAATTATATTGATTACATAGATAATCATGTTTTTATCACTACCTTACAAGCCCAAGATTACATCATTACCAAAAAATGCATAAAAATACCATCCCTAGTGCTTCATCATCTAATGTTGAAATTAATCATAATATTATAGACCTTCTTGATAAGGCACCAACTAATATATCCATTTTATATATTTTCAAAACCCTCCATGTATATAAATATATCCTATATAATGTCCTCAAAGTGTCATAATTCCTGCAGGACATCAATCCATCAAGTTTTTAAGTGCTAATTATAAACATTTCCACTAAAAATAAGGTTACATTTGACCATTAGAATGTCTCTCCTATGGGATCTATGCATCATCTAACTTTTTATTTATGTCATTATATCTAGAGAAAGTAAAAAGGTTGTTTATAGATAATGCCTCTTAATTAAACACTTAGGTTACTCTAAAACAACATTATAATAAAAAATCATTACAATTAAGTCATATGAAAATAATGAACATGGATATATGGGTACCATATACCTTTATTTGGTGTTGGAGACTATCCTTTAAGAAACATTAGTCCATGTGCTTTACCTATATTTACCTTATAATGTGATTCTTAGACATCCATGGATCCATTCAATGATTGCCATACTCCACTTTGCACCAATACTTCAAATTTTCTCATGATATCATGGAATTAACTATCTTAGATGATCCTCAACCCTGTCAATACTAAATATTATTAGAAGGTAATTACAAAAAATCAAATTATATCGTTGTTATTGAGGAAACATTTACTCCTTTTGAATAATAACCTATGCTTGAAAACCACATCCATCTTGATACTTTATTTAAAGAACCTCTCCTTTATGTTTGGTTTAATATGCAATCCACATCCACTTCCATAGATACACCATCTACAATTCAATCATCTAATCAGCCATCCACTTCCAAATACACACCATCTCCTTCATCCAAATTTAAAATTATTGATAAAATCATGGGTGAGTATGAAATCAAAGAACTAATTACACAAGTAAAATTCACACATCTCCCAATAATCATGGCAAAACCCATTATCAAAAAGAAACTCAATTGGCTCACAAATATGGAAAAATATCACATGTAAAACGTGGTCTTCTTTTAGATGAAAAAAATAAATATTTAAACCCATCATAGCTTTATTTAGATGAACTATCTACTTGTTTATGAAACAAAAAATATCCCATATCCAAATCCATTATGTGTAAAATAATGAAATATAAATTAAAGGTTCTTTTCCTTCATGAATAAGTATTAATATATCATATCACACTTAAATATAATGAAGCTTATCATTTTATAGGATTTAATGTAAGCAACACACTTTTTCAAAGTGACTTTTCTATTCAGTCTAACACAGTCTCTTCTGACACTAAAATAGGTTTCATCTACATCTGATTTGAATATCTATTTATAACCAAACTATTCCATAAAAACATAATTTTCAAACTTGACCTCACATATCTAAATCCAATCAAATGTGACCAATAAAAAATACCTACACTTAATCATTTTCAATACGATGAAGTGATTTATGAATTCGTAAACATAAAAAACCATATTCTAGAAAGCGATATTCAAAAAGGCTTTTCCATCCAATTAGATTATTCTAAATTTTTTTTTAACTATTATTAAATAATAAAATTAGTACAACAACAACAACATCACAAGAAGAATAACTTGATAAAGAATTCAACCATCCTTGACAAACCTTAAAATATCAATAAGAATCAACTCTCTGAGTTGAAGACACCATTTCATTTAGTATTGGGATAGGGGAAAATACAAAAATAATAAATATTAATACATCCTACCTCATGAAAGACAAGAAACATATAATGTTTCACTTGAATAATTATCTAATGTGATTATATGGCCTTATGCAAACATGTGAGGTCTTGATCCTTCACTTGTTGTGTATCATATTTTGGTTCATCCATATGTAAAACATTTAATTCAAAAAATTATAAAGATGCATCCCAAAGTTTCACAATTAGTAAAAGAATATCTAAAAAATCAATTGGAGGTTGGATTTATCCATCCTATAAACTACTAAGATTATATATCTAACATTATATTTATATCAAAGAAACCAAATAGAATCAGTGTATGTATAAACTTTAGGGATATAATCAAGTCATGTCCTAAAGATGAATTTACATTTCCAAGCATAGACATGATGGTGTAATCTACCATCAGTCATCAAAGTTTGTCATTAATGGATAGTTTTTTGGGTCATAAATAAATAAAATAGCACCCAACACAAGACATCCTTTGCAACACCTCAGGACAACTTTTATGATCAAGTAATGCTCTTTTGTCTTTAAAAAGCTAGAGCCACATATCCAATGACAATTATATTTCATGACATCATGGAGGATTATGTGGATGACATTGTTTCAAAATCAAAATATAGATCATAGCATCCTAAAGTGATTCATTTATTCTTTTTAACCAAATGATAGAGCATAAGCTTTATTTGAACCCAAATAAATGCATTTTTAGGAGGACATCGAGAAAGTTTTTAGGATTTAATTTTTTAAACTACAACACAGAATTTGATTCTTCCAAAGTTTTAGATATCATTAATATGTCTCCACCCAAAAATCTCAAGAAACATCATAATTTATAAGGAAAAAATCAAGTAATATGATGGTTCATATCTTAGCTTGCATACATTTTCCATCCATTCGCATTATTGATTAAGAAAGATGATATATTAACATGGAATGAATATTGCAATTAGTAATTTGAAAATATTAAGCAATATATTTCCAATCCACCAATTTTAATGTCACCAACTGCAAGTAAATTTTTTACTTTATATATATATATATATATGTTAGATACATAGTATACATTGGGGGCATTGTTCGCACAACATGATGAAATTTTTAAATAATAGGTAATGTATTACCTAAGGATAAATTTGGTATCATATGATCTTAATTACTCACCAATGGAAACAACATGTCTCAGAATTCCTTTTTCTTCCCAAAATCATTTCCATTACATGCTCAACAATCAAACTAAAATCATTTCAAATATTAACCCTCTTAAAAATCTTTTATCTAAAAAATGGTAATATTATGAATGGATAAGTGGGTGATGGTTATCATTAAGTTTGACATTTAGTATGTAAATAAGAAATCAATCAAGGGATAAGTACTAGTAGAGCACTAGAATAAGATTGTCTAGATCATAAACCTCTTATTATGATTTTCCTATATGAAGGAATAATGTCAATTGATGAAACCCTAGTTTGGTAGTTGTATTTTTATGGCTCTTTCACAAATAATGGCTTGGGGATAGGTATATCACTATTTAATATTGATGGTGACTTAATTCTAAAATATTTTTGCATTTAGTTTCCTTGTAAAAATAATGTAGCATAATAAAGCCATCATGTTTGGTCTTAAACATGAAATACAATGGGGTATCCAAAATATTCTTATCTTTGGCCATTAAAAATTCATCATCAATTAAGTTACCAATTAATTATAATCTTGTTATGAAAAATTAATTCCATACAATAGGATGGTGGATAGTCTGACATTGTTCTTTACATCAATACAATTTGAACAAGTGCCAAGAATTAATAACATAGTGGCTAATGCCACATAAACTATTGTTTGATTACATGATCTCACATCTAAGTATAGCAAATTCTTTTTAGTGTATTTGATGATACATCATATGATACACTAAATTATAATATGGGCTTTGAGGTGGTTCATCCCACTTCTCCTTGGTACACCAACATTTATGAATATCTCCATAATAAAACCCTTTCATCAAACTTAACCCAAAACCAATGTAAATCATTTATCCAAAGAATATCTCATTATACCATCCTTAGTCAAAATTCATATTGAAAAGGTTACAATGTAACCTTATTATTGAGTTTAAATTATAAAGAGTCTAACTTAGCTATTAGTGAAATTCATGAGGGAATTTGTAGTGCTCATTTGAATTATATAATTATTACTAAAAAGATCTTTTGTGTAGGTTATTATTATCCTACCATGGAATCTAATTATTTTTCTTATGTTAATAAATGTTTACCTTGCCAAAAACATGGTTATCTTATACATAGTATTTCAAAATATTTACAACCCATTATAACATATTGACCATTTTCCATATGGGTGTTAGATCCCATTGGAAAAATTAATCTAAATTCTTCAAATGGCCACAAACATATTCTTACCATAATAGAATATTTTATAAAGTGGGTGGAAGAAATGTCCCTAGTATATGTCACTAGAAAAGAGATTTAAACATTTATATTAAACCATATTGTCTGTCATTTTAGAATCCCATCCACTATCATATCTGATAATGGAAAATCATTCAAGAACAAATAAGTTAAAGCCCTTTACAATAGTTACCATATAATACACAAGTGGTCCATTCCATAATAATTTAAAGGTAATGGATAAGTAGATGAAATTAATAAAATCAACCTTAAAATTATTAAATGAGTTGTCAACATAGTTGGTAATGATTGGCATATGTAGTTTTATCCCTCCCTATAGGCATACTATACTATAATATGCACACTAACAAGGGTAACCCATTATTCACTTTTTTATGGCAATGAACCTATCTAACATATTGAATTTGAGATTTAATATTTATGCATATCCTCACAAAACATTATTGATGGTGAGTCTTACCACATTCCACACCTTAGTGAAGTCAAACTTATATATGAGAAATTCCTCAATGATTTAAACCACCTGCAATTGTAAGAAAACCACCTTCATCATAACTATAATAAATGGATTTAATCCATGGAATTTAAAATTATATATATTTTTCTCAAAGAAAAGAAATGGAATATAAATGTATAAAGGAGAAAAATGGAATATTTTAACCAAATTGGTTGGGACCATATGTCTTAATTAACAATTATGGGTCTAGGGCCTACAAGTTAGCTACTGAAGATAGATAGGAGATCTATGAGACTATGAACATCATGAAATATATATAATTATATGCTTAAGTTATTATAATGAAATTTTATATACCTTATATATCAAAATAATTTAAAAAATCAAGTACAAGAGAAAAGAGAAAAATACTACATCTAAAAGTGAAAAGTAGTTTACTAGTACTTTAAGAAATTACAATGGAAAACAATATTTATGGGACCATGAGTAATCCATTATCTATATCCACCCTAGTTAATTGGGGGCATCCCATTACAGTCACTGCTTGTATATTCCCACATCATCATTTATCTGACCATCTACCCATGTCATATTAGCTTAGAATTTGATCCTTGTAATTATGTAATTGTGTCCTTACTCATGTTTAGAGTAACTTATTATATGTGACAATTAATGTCACATTAATATGCACACACACAATATTTAAACCATTCAAACACACATAGCACTTCATCTATTCACATATGGTAACATATCTACCTTTCTAAACAATGTCATCATTCATTCATACATTTTATTTGGAGGAGATCACTCATATATTTATCCACACAAAACACTTCATCAATCAACCCATTTTCTCATTGATTCCTATATTAGGAGAACTACATATTACTTGATATATTCACATAGACCTACTGATACCTAAAAGCGTATCAAAGGTGGTCTAGAGTGTTTAAGAAACACTACTCATTTATGAGTTACAAGTTATGATATTCTAGATATCTTTCATGTAATAATGTCAAAACAAGTGAAATGTTTGACAAAGTTTATAATGTTTGGTTTTGGGGAGCAACCATGTCCTAATAGCTAACTTTATGAAAATGACAATAATATTAACTAAGTGAAGTGAATTATGCTGAAAATCTAGGTATAAGACTAAGATTAATTGTATATTTATAGTGGAAACTAATCTAAAGTGAGTTGACCAAAAAATAAACAAAAGGAAGGGTAGGGTAGAGAAGGAACATATTAATTTTGTTGATCTTCATTCTAGAAATTATGACAAAGTTAAAATTTCATCCAAATATGCACTTAAAACCAATGTATAACGTGAAATAGCATAAGCTCAAATCCTACCACACATGAGGCAAACATCTAAGTGAATATAATGAAAATAAGAAATAGATTCACTTTAAAGATTTAACCCTACAAGTAAATAACATTAGCACATATATAAGAAGAGCAAAGAAACTGAAATGAACCAAAGAAATTTCAATCAATCTAGCATTAGCACAAATTGATGGCTCTGAATTTAAATGTGCACATATATAATTCATAAGAACCATTCAAATTTAAAATTTAAACTAGACAAGTGAGAGAGAAGTGATAATAAAAATTCACACAAACAAATGAGATAATATTTTTAGAATTCTCTACTTGCATTAATTGCTCCAAAATTAGCACAAAGTTTTCTTTCTCAAAAATCCCTTTCCTTTTACAATTGATAGTACCCCTTATATAGAAAACTAAGGAAGTGTGTTGGTCAGTCTTGTCAAATGATATTTATATAAGTATTAAGGATAATTGTCCTTTTATAACCTTCTAAAACTATGAATATCCTAAATAGACTGACCTATAAGCAATGTTTTTTTAAAATATACACATGATTTTACAAAATAATATTCCCTTTTTCAAAATATATACATCTAGTTACCAAAAGAATATGCTTTAATCAAAAAATTTAACTTTAAGAGCCTTTTATTGATGTAGTCCTTTATTTCTATTGTAGAATCTTCATTACCTTTTCATGTCAATCATCAATTAGCTTTACGTTGATGATAGGTTATATGAAGAGTTCATCTTATTGATCTACCAAGCTACTAAGATATGTATTATCCTTTTATAATGATTCCTTGATGCTCATATCCTATGAAATCTTCTCTTTTATAGTAAAGATCATGTCTATGATCTTCATGTCATCATCTCCTATCTTTCCTTGGCTTTAATTTTTTACTTCATTCATGACATGGATGGCTCTATGATTAAACTCATCATCAGTTATTAGACAAATTGGGTTGAGTGTAGTGGGATCCTTTATTATGATCCAAAATATATGTTCCATCCTACTTTACAACTACTTACCACCCTAAAAAAGATCTTCTAGGCTCTTGGACCATTTGCATAAGTTTTTGATCTTGTCCATATTCAAATGATCTAAGCTGACTATTTTGAAACAAGGGATTTAATATTATATCAAAATATTGATCAAATCCATTAATTTATTTATTAAAATATACTATTGGTGGATTTCTCTCATGGGCATAGTGCTCTACTATCACACCAGACCCTACCTAGACCTTATTGATTTTAAAGGATTGAACATATCATACATAACAGCTTCAAAAATATTGATCATAGCTTATAGGATAAATAGGATAGACTACTCCTATAAGTTATTCCTTTGTTATTTTAATCCTTTTATGATAGAATTTAGTTTTTTTGTCTATGCTTTGGCCATATCTAAGACATACTCTTAAAAAATTGGATGTTCTCTAAGTTTCTATCTTCCTACTTTAGTCAAACCAGCTAGAGGTTCTACTTTTTAGTATGTTATTTCTTCATCACCTATCATGATATTTTTCTCTATCACCCTCATCAAGCCATTAGTCTTTGGTTAAAACTTGACTCCAACTAAATATTGAGTCACTTGAAGAGCAAGGATATCTACTTGTACTTCATTTGATTGACTTGGAGCAAACCATCTTCTCTCCTCTTCCTCTTGTAAAGCCACAATCTATGGATTAATTTCCTATTGAAATGGGATGTTTTTAGCCTTTATCATGGCCCAATGATGATGCATATTAGGAAATCTCTATAATATAGGTCCATATATGAACAACTCTAGAATGTCTAGACCATAAATGATGTTTTCTTCACTAAATAAATTAACTTCACTTAAAGGAGGAGTGAAAGTCACTTTGGGTCTCTTACCTTTGGGAACAATTTCCAACTCAACCTTCCTCTTAGGTATTTTAAAAATAACTAAGTACAATGCTTATTTACCTTTCTCTTCCTTGGTTTATTCAACTTGAGCTTCTTCATCTTCTGACTCATAAGCACTAGATCACAATTTTAATTCATCCTCCATAGGCTCATTAGGGTTCAGGGATACCATGTGAATCTCTTCTAAAGATTATCCTTGTTCCTCTACCTAAGTTGAAGAGGAAGCAATCTCATTTATTCTTTTATCCTTAGGATTATTATCAAATTAGACTTTCAGTCTAGGATCTGCTTATGGGTGAGTTGGTGGAGGCCTAGCAGGTGCACTACTTAGCAAATGATATTGTCTAGGCCCCAAATTCCATTTGTCATAAACCTTTTAATTCCTCTCAAGTCTAGATTTACGTCTAAGGTTTTGTTCCTTCAACCTTATAGTGATCTTAGAGTGTGAATATGATTTGGTGTAAATAGAGTCAAAAACATCGAGCTAATGATCATAAGGTACATTTAGCATTCCCTTGATCTTCAAATGTTCTTTAACACTTAGACAAGGGTCCCACTATCTAAGCTCATCCAACTATATATTGAAGGATGTTATATGCTTAAATGTTGCCTCAATGTTCTCCCACTTCTTGAAGATGGTCTTGACAATTATTATTGGGTGTTTGTGGAGTAGTCCCTTTCTTTTGGTCTTGTAGAGACCATATATGCCATGAAACAACTGATATGCAATTTATTTCTTAGCTAGCTTGTCAAAGACATGAATAGGTAGCCTAAGAGGAGAACTTTGTGTTCCATTAACCCTTATCATATTTCAATCTAGATATATCCATATATCACCTATTGCTTCAATAGACTTTTGATCAATGAGCTGACCCTCACCATTGAAATCCTAGTTATAGCCTCACATAGGGTTGGATAAACAAAGTCACAAATGAATTATATGTGGTCTCTATACTTGAATATGTGTAAATTTCAATAATACTATGAAATATTTTTGGTTCTAGTTGGATCTTGGTTGTTGCACATAGAGCATCTAAGAGGTATGACATCATGAAAAACTATATTTTTTTCTTGTTCTTGATTGTAAAAAAGTTCCTACTCAATGAGATGATTATTATTTCACTTAGAGGGGGAACAGTTTCATTTTCAACCATAAAATATACTATGGGTACCCATATTGGATCAACATATGTTATGATTGCATTTCCACATGATTTTTTTAACATTGTCATAATCATCTTTATTCCTAGTTTAAACTGACTAATAGGGATGTTCTTACTAAAGTCTAAAAATACCTTGTTCCTAAAGTATAACCACATGACCAAGGTGTCCTTCAAATCATGTTCTTTATCCCAAGTATTGATTGAGGTTAGGCCAATTTAGGGTGGGGGAATTTTGTAATAGGATTTAAATGCAATAGTAGAAATTTATGCAACTTTTCTATGATTGTGTTCATTGATTAACATGCCTTTAAACATTTTACCTTCTTCAAAAATAGGATAAATAATATCGATACAATAGATTACCTCAGGTTTTTCTATTGCATAATGAAGGCTCATCATTTAGATTTCAACTATATCATCATACAATCTCTTGGCCAAGAGATTTTTCTCCTCTCCCAGGTAATGGCTTATTGATTTTCAATGGTCCAAAACAAATATGACCAATTGTTGTCTCTAGTGTTCAAAGCATTTACAATGAATTATGTGTCCCTAAACACTCATCCCTCAACATATGTGGTCAAATAGATCTTGACATCTTCCTTTAAAACACCCTTTTGAGCTACTATTATTGTGAGTTTTATCAAATTGCTCATTAGTAGGATACAATTTAGTTTTGGGTTGAATTATCTTTACATAGGTGATAGTTCAATTTTACTTGTCTCAATTAAAATGAAAACATGGTAAAATTAGGGTTTCTGTGTGTCCTAGGTTTTTTAAAGTTCAAGCAAGTTTGCACAAAGCTTTAATGGTGGTAGTGGAGTTCAAATTATGAGCTTCGTGACTTAGATTGCATTTAGATCTTGTATTTATACCTTTAATTTTTTGGGTACATGATATATTTTAACTTGACATGTATGATGATGTGGCATATCTATGTCACTACATTTATTTATTTTTGAAATGTGACCATTATCCCTTAAGACACATGCCAACCATTTGAAAATTCCTCCTTGTCTCGCACCATTGATTTGTATTTGGGAGGTTGAATGTTATCGGTTGATCTTAGTTTCATTCATCATGGTCATGACACATGTCACTATCATATTCATTATAGGCTTTTTGAAAAGTTAGCTTTAAACTCACATTGTTGGATCTTGGTTACATGGATCAATGCACACCATCAATATCGATCCTCTAGGTTATGTCCTTTTTATCTTCATACCATTGATTTCTTAAAAAAATCACCATGATGGTAACACTTTTCATCTTTTCACTCTTCTTGGGTTTTTTTTCAAAGTTTTTACTTAATGCTCACCATTTATCAGAATGTGTACACTTAGTTGCATACTGTCAATCTTTGGGATGTTGCTCAAGATTTAACTATGAGTCACACTTATCACTACCACATTACTTCTTTGATATTTTACATGTTGACGTAGGTGAATTCCTGTGCACCATAGATCTTCCCTTTGAGCTCTAGGATTTTGACACTTGGCATCCTTGCATTGATCTTAAGGGCAATGTAAATAGACTAAGTTAGGTCTCGAGTAATAAAAAGATTTAGGATAAAGTTTAGGACTATGGTTTTAATTGTATCAATAAATATGATTAAAATTTTAGGACAAAACTTTTTAAGCTAATTTTTTAAAACATAAGAAAGTGTCCCCTCACTTAATTAGTTTAGGTGAGTAATAAAATAGACTTACCGGGTTTTGGGAAATATAGAGATCTTAGCATTAAAAAATTAGCCTAAGGTTTTGGTTGAGTTGATAAACATGATTAAAAATTTGGTATAAATTATAAACTAAGTATAAAATAATATAAAGTGTTCCCACCCAAATTTAAATAAAATGAACCCACGTAATTTTTTGAATCTATTTCAAAATGACCTAGGTTAAAACACACTAGACCTATGTTTTTAACATTATTTTAATCATAGATTAAATTTTATAATTAAATATCAAGGGTTAATAAGAAGGGTTCAAATTATCATTTAATCACAAAACCTTGGACATTGTCCATCCAATAGGACTCCTTTAAACCTGCAATATGAAACACAAGCAACAACCATTAGCAATATGAGATAATAAAAAAAGGATCATATGTAAACATATCAAACAAACCATTGGTTTGGATGATCTTAAAATAAATAAAATGAGCTAAAATGTTTATGGAAAAATTATTAAGGGGAAAATCTAATACAAATCACAAATTTGTAATATTTTAAACAAGGGTCCCTATTTTTTCAAAAAATGGGGGTATGTTAGCTTTAACAAGACCTTGTCTATAATGGATTATGTAGGCAATGCTTAGATACATAGGGTCTCTTTGGATATATTTTCCATCATCAACCCCCATCATCCCATTATCCCAAATTTTGATTTCACTTTTTTAGATCCCCATCGAAAACCATAAGGTTATCTTAGGGCTTCCTCCTTGATCGTTTAAATGTTGTTATGGTTATTGCCTACCAAAGGTTTTAATCTTACCCTAGGATGTTCATAATTAAATTTGATTTATCTATGTGTTATTTTATTTAGTTTTTTATTTATCTTGTGCTTTTTAATTATTTGATTTATCTTGTGTTCTTTGTCATTTCCATAGCTTTAAATGATTAAATATTTTACTTATTTTTTTTGTGATATTTTTGTTTCACTATGTGTTTTTCACCTTTATATCATTTTGATTATTTTCAATGGCTTCTTTATTTTGTTATTTTTTTTTCAAGATCATTATGTGTATTATAAACAATGTCATTATGGTATTATATATCATTGTGCATTAAGTCTAAAAAAATGAATCTTTTAGTCCCTACACGTACAATACATAAATCAACATGGTTACTTCATATGACTAGTGTATATTGCATTACACTATATTTAAAATTTTGTTGCTCAATTTAAAATTGGTAATTCATTTTAGAACTCCAATGAAAAATTAAATAAACAAAAGGAAGTTATCTATTAATCCATGCATCTATACAATTTTCCATATCATTTTATACCATAATCAAAGCTGAAAGGATAAACATTGTCTATAATAAATCAAAATTAGGATAACCATTATTATAATGACACATATCTAACCTTCCATTCCATTTACCATACATGTAAAAATTAAAACACACCCATAATGTCAAATCATATCCATATGTATATCACAAAAATAATGCCAAAAAGGAATAATGTATATATTTTTAATATATATCATTATATTCATGTAATACAACATATTTGATATATATTTATATATACATATACATATATATATATATATACACATACATACATACATACATATATATATACATACATACATACATACATACATATATATATATATATATATATATATATATATATATATATATATATATATATATATATATATATATATATATATATATATATAATGTGTCATATTCAATGAATATAATGATACATATCAAAAATATATGCATTTATATATCATATTAAACATCCCATGTCTCTTCCTTGTCCTTGGATGGGAAATCTATAGTTAGTAAATCATGTCGTAATGGTATACTCGCCAAAGGACAAATGACATGTTATGATTTATATCCTACAAACCTATTAGACTTTATTGGATGCATTGAACTCCCTAACAAATACCTCTTAGTAGATTACTCCCTAAATAAGGGTGCTCATTGTTACTATAGAACCACTCCCTCATATAAACTCATATAATATGTACCTTAATCCATATCTCTTATGACCTTGTCTAAGGCCACCAATTATCCTAGTAGTATCAAGGGCTCCCCCACCTCAATCAACTCAATCTGTAAAGTGTCTCTCTCTTTATTTTATAGTTTATTTAAATGTGTATCGTTAAGAGTATGTGTATTTTCATCCTATGTATACAACTTTACTGATAGAGAAAATTCCTCTCCTTGTAATCTATCCACCTCATCCTAGAGCATGTTGGCCTCTCCCTATAGTTCTGAGATCTCTTATACTCTCACACCTTATTACCTATCCCTGTTATTAGCCTATCCATGTAGTCTATTTACCTCTCTATGTAAACTTGTTATCCCAATATCATGATCCTTAATATACTAATGAAAGATATTAACAACCTTTTGATTCTCTAGTGATGTCACTCACCCTAATGGCCTTGCTCTATATCCTCCCTATGTCTACATATATATAATAGGTCTCATCTTCTTATCACCTCCATATCCCTCCTCATCACTATTAATGACCACTATAGGATTCTCCCCTCCACATACTAGATCCTCTATAATAGTTCTCGTCGTTATATCCTGTACCAAATCCAATCCAATCTCCTCCCTGATCTCTACATCCTCTAACTATGTAGGATCCCTCTTAAGTATCCTTTATCCATTATCTACCTATTCCACATCCCATATTTTCCAATCTCCTCTCTATGTGATCATAGCTCTTCTGATCCTTGCACCCAAGCCCATACCTTATGGATGCCTCACTAAATTTTCCACTATTTTATGTCTCTATGTTTGTGTAGGATCATATGGTACCATAAATCTCATAGGACATTATATATCCAACTAATCATCATATCCATCTAACATTATTACATCAATTAAATCACTCCTTTATGTAAATGTAATTGTCTAAAAATGTTTCCAACTATGTTATACAATACTAGGATCAATACTTACTCCCCACTGAGATCTTTCTCACATAGACCTCACAAACACATGTGGTCCTATTAGAATATGTTTTCAAACACAAAACTATTGTAACACCCTACCTGGCATGTATCACTCAATAACATAATCATGAACACCCATGATATACCATTGTGTCATCATGTAGTCTATTTACATCTCATCCTATTTTTAATTAAAATAAATCTTCTTATAAGGTTTCCAAGTAATCTGATCCTCTCTAGGATCTTATATTACTCTCATATACCAATTCAAATACCCAAAATTGTGGTTTCTATACACCTATGATATCATGCAATCTATATGAAATAGGTTCATGCTATGATCTCACACTCATATAAACTATGGGATATTGTACTACAATGTGCTCCCATCCCCATACATGTAGTAATGTTGAGGGTCCAATCTCTCTCCCATATTTATACACTATATGGTGTAAATATCTATATAAGTTTACTTATACATAGGGAACCCTCGATAATATCTCACCCATCTCCATCATATTACTAATCACATCAAAGATTCCAATGGTGCTTAGTCTCCCTCTCATTTTAGGAAGCATAATGTCAATGACAAAAACCATGAGTACAATCTTCAATGAATTTATATCTTTATCAATACATGTGTCAATGCCAACCCCTCCTTTTATGACTTTAATCAAATCCTCTCTAAAAATCATATATAATTTAATAGCCTATGATCCCTGACCTTAGTAAAATCATCTACCGTGTATCAGGATCCTTAATATCCTCCATATTTCTTTTAAAATCACAATCATTTACCCATCAATATGTGAAATGTACTAGTCTCATTATGCCATTTCTCTATCAATGATGTTAGTAATTCCATATGATCTTGAATCTATGGCATCTCAAAAATATAGGATAGTACCCTAGCTTCTAGTACCCTAAAATTGTACTTTTTAAAGCTCACAATCCATGTTAATGCTTTCTACCTATACTCTTATGTTTCCAAAATAGGTAATACATCATGCACATATGTATATAATCATAATTTTGATCCTAAATTCAGATATATTCTCAAAATCCCTAAAAATTATCTCACCCTACCCAACCAAGCATGTCAATTTACTAAATAAACCTAATCCCTATCTCTCCTAATGAATTCTCATTACATCTAGTGATTTCATAACTAAAATTAATAATTTCACCAGTGCATTCATTGAATTATCTAATCACCCTTTACCACTTAAACCTAACAAATATGATATTGCATCTAACAATTTTTCTACTAAAATGAATTATTTATCTACTAAAATGAATTATTTTGCTATTGTAGTCAACAAATTCATTATCCTTATTTTCTAATCATACCCTAATGATTTCATTATAGTGTCTAAAAACTTATCTATTGTATCTAATGATTTCACTATTAATGTAATTAAATTCTCCACTTGTGTTGCCAAATTCTCTATTGTGACAATTGCTAAGTTATTTACCATATATTTCCTACATAATAAAGGGCTTAAAAAAGTTAATTCGACACTCTATAGTGTGCTTACCAAGTGATCACTCTTTTGTTTCCTCTGATATCTTAGAACCCCACTTGTTATGATGTTGGTGCATGAGATTGCGATCCATTCTTTTCCACATCCCTGGTTCAAATTCACTCAACATAAACATATCAACCAATCACAAATAAAATTAGTTTGCATTAATGATTTTAAAATTACCCTACTCCTATCTATAATATTTCCCATTACTCAAATAATTTTCCATCCATCCCATTATTTTCACATTTCATAACCATTTTTTACAGTCTTCAAACCAACCACTAATCGTTGTCCAAAAATATTTATCAAAACTTGCAATTATCAATCTTGTAAACTTTTATATAAACATCAAAAAAAATTATATTATTTTCTTTTAGGACCCATAACTTAGCATTGTCAGTATATATCATTAACACATTTTCTCAAGTGACCCCTGAGTCCTAAGCACCATCAAAGTGTGTATTTAATGAACATGAAATATTATTTTTCCTATATCTCCCCTAATTTTTAACAATTAAGGGAAAATTGTTTTAAATGTTTTAAATATTTTAAGCACTTTATTATTTCTAGTAATTAATTTTAACCACTTCATCATTATTCCTCACTAATTTTGAGTGGTCATCCACTTTACTTCATGAACACTTGAGGGGGAATCATCATGATCATTTACTTGTGGCAACATTTTCTCCACAATCATCAACATTCTACTATTATTCAAAATAATATTTCTCAATAACACCATTTCAAAGAGGGGAAAATGTAGACAACTAAATTTCACCATCTAGTGTCAAATTCACTTTGGCATGCTAATAATTCCCCTTCTACTTCCCCAATTCAAATTCAAATTAACCTTATTTACCTTCAAATTTTAAATAATTGATGAATTCTTAATAATTAATTTGCACACCTTTTTCCTCTAAAATTCATTAAATCTAGATTTTCCATTGCAACCAAACATCATCCATATTTATCTCAAATGTGTGTTGATTCAACCAATCACCCCCCTTAAATCTCTCAACCACCTTGTGAGTCACCTTAGAACATTTCAACTCTTTGACCTGTTCTTGTTGACTCACTCAACCAACTCCCCTTTACTCTCAACCGATGGAATTGGTCATCATCTTCATGGATGAGGACTAATTTTCCACCATTTATTATTTGAATAATTATAAAAATTAAAATAATCCTCCACCATCTGATCAACCTATCTTAAGGCTATAAATTTACATGTAATACATCACTTTCATCATCCACATTTATGCTAATTTAGTGTTATCAAAATTTAAATCAAATCCAAGCGAGTCCAAGCCATTGAAACTCCATTTGCATAACATAAGGCTTCAATATTATACTTTTAATTGGATAAGGTTTTAACAACCACATTCAAAGAGGAAGTCACTTTTAATTACAATGGAGGAGGCTCACGGTACTTCCATTTTGCAAGTTATTATTATTTTTAATTTATTGCTCTATTTTTAGGTTGAATTAAGTTTAAAATAGGATCATTTATGTTTTGTTCATTATATTAGTTTCATTCTACACATTTATCCATTTATATATATATATATATTTAATTTAAATAAAGGTTATGTTCTATCAAATAATTTGTTTTCCTACATTTTATAAAATGAAAGACAATTTTAATAGACTTGTGTCGGTGGTTATGTCATTGGCATGACTTGCTAACTCTAGGATTTTAGGGTGGTTATTCCATCTAAATTCTCATAAAATGAGACCCATGAGGGGTCTCCCTGAGGTCTATATCTACTTGGTCATGATGTACTAGTTTTACTTAGTTAGTTGTTGTGAATGATTCCAATTCAAGGGGCATATTGGTTCTAAAAATTTTAATGAAATTTTAGTTTTTAAATATTTATGGGAAAATGTGAGTTTTTTATCTTGTTCGTGTAGGTTTTAATCATGATTTATAGAACAATGACTTGCATACATATTTGGCCCAAAAAAATCAACAATTTTTAAATAAAATGAAGTACACGTGATTTTAAAAATATTCATTGCATGTATGTTCATTTAACAATGAATTAATGATAATAAATGATATTCATCAATCTATATTTATCATTCAAATCAAATAGAATTAGAAATTAATCTAAACCTAGTTTAATCAAATAATAAGAAAAGAGAAAAAAAAAGGGTGAAAGAAGGAAACGTCTGTTGAAATGAAACCGTAATTGATTTTTTTTAATGAAATGCACCCAGAAACTGATCCCACATCTAGCTAGTATTCACACAACCAATAATCAGAATGAGTGCCAGAGTTTGAGGGGAATTTAAAGTATGAATATGAGTGATAACACCAATTTTACATATTAAAGTAATGAAATATGAACTCTAGAGCTTTGATTAATTTAAATATTAATTTTAATATCATCGTTAGGGTTTATAAAATCATCATTCACTTAAAAATTTTGGTATCATAATATTAGTTCCAAAGTAAAATAGGGAAATAAATTACACTCTAAATCATATAATTGTCTATTTTAATGTCTCCTTAATTATAATTAATGAGATTTGGCCCTTTGAAATGTCTATGGGATGGCTATTTATACAAATTTGGTGAGTGGAGGGAAATAATCTCCCTCAAAACAATAAATCAATTTAATTTGAACCTAAATGGCACTTTTATCCCAAAATTAATATCCTTTCTCTTAGCTCCTTTAAAACTAGAAAACTAGATAAATGATGTATTTGTCATAATTAATCATGTCTAAGTTAGATAGAAACATAAACAAACATACTCTTTACCTCTACCTTCAATAACTCCTATCTTTGAATTGTTATGTTTATCTGTCTTGAAGGTATATATCTCTTTTATCTCTTACCAAATTTGTCTTCCTCTACTTGAGTGTACAAACCTATTGTCTATCTTGAAAACACTTTTCATTTTTTTGTATACTATCCTCTTCTATTCTTGTGTCTCTATGCTTCTTTGAATGTCCACTCATCTCAATCTACAAGATTAGTTCTCAAATAGACTATATATACTTTTGATTTGAAGTATCTTGGTGATTATGAAAGTTTGAGGATTTTTATACTGATAAAACAAATCCAATTATATCACCTAATAATTCTTAAAAACCCTTCAACACAACTCTCTACAACACACTACTCCTTATCTTTAGTAGGGTCTCCTATTAGCCTTTTTTTTGGCTTAATTACAATGTACGAACTAGTAATGTCTAATATTAGGAAAATAACACCATTTTAAGATACCATATATCCTTGTATTACTTTCCATGAAGTTTTAGGATATAAATCCATTCTTAGATCACTCTTATATGCCAATTTTGGTCATTGTTTAGGTATATTAGGTCTCTTAGGACCTTGTCTTACACTCAATACAGTCAAAACTATACACAAAGGTACGTAAAAATAAAAAAAATAAAAAATATATTGAATCACATTAAACTCAAGATATTGAGTAACTTTTATTAATTTTTTATGATGGAAACTTACAAAAATCAATATATCTCTTTGAAACCTTGGAACAGGATTTGGACTGTCTGTAGACACTCAAGAAGGGTCATAATTATTTTATAAATGTCTAAAGGACTTTCATGGAAATTTGAATGATGGTAAAGGTATATTATACCATAAAAAACCTTATCTAATTTTTAGGAAATCTTATAATCACCTCTTCCACACTATTCTATGAAGATATATGATTGATTGTCCAAGTATATTTGACTTCTACCTGACTGTGTCGGGTTTTATACCAAGTAGTATGAAATAAATGCCAAAAAATGCTTAAATAACCTTAAGGAACAAATAAAACACTCAAAAATTTCATAATAAGTGTCATAACTTATCTTTATTGAGCATTCCTTTCATTAATACATTTTACATAGTTCTTTGCCAATATTCATACATAGGAAAATAAAGTATACAGTCTCCTTTTTGCAAATTTGAGGTATTCCCTTAGTGGTTTCTTATATATTGAAATCTTATCTTATAATAAGGAAAACTAAATATAATTTCATATAAATTACACATTCAAAAAATGTCTACATAGTTATTCTCATTGATCATAACATTTATACTTATAGCATGGCTAAGAAAGTAAGGCCACTCTTTCAAGTTATAGAAATAACACATCATATTCATTCATAAAAATAATTTAACATTATTTAAATTATTATTTTAAAATCATGGAATTTAAATCCATAGGTTTTAAAAGTATTCTTTATTCTTATATATTAAGGATTCTTGACTAATATTGACATGATAGAGCCTGTTAGGCAGAGTTTACTATTTGATGACTTTCCTTCTTTTTCCCTTAAAAGATTCTCTTCCATCCTTTCTGTCACACTTATCCTCTACCTTGGATGACTTGACAATAAAAATAACTACCTATTCAAAAATATACCAACTACCATAGCTAACTTTTGATTCCTCCAACATAGCAAGGGAAGGTACATCATTAGTAATCTTAGATATAGTTAGGATTTTAATGTGACATCATACCTAGCAAGTAATAAGCCACCAAAAACCTCCTAAAATACCCCTAACACACAAGGTCACAACATTTTGACATTTTACTACATTAATAAACTTGAGAAACAACACAAAGATTTTCAAATATTTGAAATGACCATTTAGGCACAAAAATGCCTAAGTCAAATTCAAATTTGACAATGTTATAAGACCTATTAATGACTCTTTAAACACTAAAATTAATATATTAACTCACTTATGACTCAAAAAATGTGAAAATAGACCCAAATTTGCAAAGGTAGTGATGATCATATATCATACTACCAAGAACAAAAGAAAAAATTCTAAGAAAGTTATAACTGATCTAACTTTTATGTTATTTATAGCACCCCTCTTCCATGTTCATGTCCTCCTAGATCCCAAGGTCTATTTTAATCATGTATATTTTATTGACTCTTGTTTAAATGTATGATATATCTTCCTTTGATTATCTCTCTTTTGATTTGTCTCTTCAAACTGATCATAGGAAACTACTACATATTATTCTTCCTCTAAATACTTGCACATGAAGTGAATAAGTTAAACAAAACCACTTCCTAGTTTCTCTCTTGGTGTTCAATTTATTTCTCTTTAAATGTTTTTTGTTTGGCTACCATATCTTCTTCATCTTCACTCAATATTGTCTTTAATGCAAACTCAATTACCATAATGGAGTCTTTGTCTCCTATTAGACTCAAATCATATGATTCTTCCATTATGTGTTGCCACATATGCTTCTCCTCTATTGTGTATTCATATATATCTCCTTTATCTTCAATTAGTGATAAATAATGCAACTCTACCTAATAAAAATCAAACTTTACAATCACTTCATTATGTGCTTCTTCTTTATACTCTCATGTTATCATGTCATATGTTTCTTCCTACATGTTAATCACTTAATTTTGTGTTGATGTTCTTTCTTGTCCTTCCACTATCATATTAATTAGTTTCAATGTATTCTCATACAACTCATCTTTAGAAACATTTATATCAACAAACTCATCAAACATAACATTTAAATGAATACCTTATGACTCCATTCTCTCCTCAAATATTTTTTGACTAAAACCTACTTCCTTCTTACTTGCCATGAGGCATGGTACTGATGAAATCTCTCTCTCTCTCTCTCTCTCTCTCTCTCTCTCTCTCTCTCTCTCTCATCCAATGTATCACCTTATTTAGGGTGGCATAGAATTGTATCACCATACTCAATTGTCCAATCAACTTTTTCTTCCACCTTAGCACGTGGCTCATGTTTCCAATGTTTTTCATCTTCATTCAATTATTCACCTATATACACATGTTCTAATAATTAATTAGTCATAATATTTTGAGGCTTGTTTTCCCATTTTCTTCCTTTATTAGGCTGCCTTGATAACATCTTCTCTATTTTTCTTCTCTCTCGATCAACTTAATGAGAGTGCATCTCACTTTCCTCTTTATGAATACATAGAATCCTGGTCTCATCTCTTTCAATACTTACTCTAGACATGCCAACACCATATTCATCTTCAAAAACTCTTTTTCTCTATCTAGTTCCCTTCTCTTCACTTCTATTTCCTTTTTCATCTTCTTGTGGCATTCCTCATTCTTTAAACCATTCATCATTATCTTTCACTCTATTCACTCTCTATACTTTTTCTCTAGGTTTCACCTTGACCTTTATTATCTTTAAAATCCTACCTTCTTGTCTCTTTTGACCTCACTTGGGTCTCTCTCACTTGACTCTCTCTCTTAGAGTATATTTCTTTCTTGTCCTCACTTGGGACTTCTATCTCTCCCTTTAGCTCTTCTTGAGCTTCCTTACTTGATATTTCACTAGCTATTCTCTCTCTAAGCCTCTTAGCTTAAAGGATTTATCCACACCTCTCTTTTTTTCTCACAACTATTTTTTCCTCTCACTTCTTCCCTATAATCTTATTAGTTACTCATAGGAATCTTAATGTAACCTTCATTGCCTACTTAACATAAACTTCATTCACATGTATCTAAAAATTACAAAACATGAAAAATACCTTATCCACATAATTTAACATAATGTGATACAAAATTATGTATATGTCATAATTAATCTTGTCTATGTTAGATAGATAAATAAATAAACATACTCCTTACCTATGCCTTCAATAACTCTTAGCTTTGACTTGCTATGTTTGTCTACCTGAAGGTCTATCTCTCTTTGATATCTTACCAAATTTCTCTTCCTTTAATTGAGTTTATAAACCTCATGTATATCTTTAAAACACTTTTTAGTTGTTTTTATACTCTCCTTTCTCCTCTTGTGTCTTGGTCCTTCTTTGAACGTCTACTCATCTCAATCTACAAGTTTGGTTCTCATATAGAGCATATATACTTTCAATTTTAAGTATCTTAATGATTATGAAATTTGGAGGATTTTTTTCTTTCTCAAAATAATCCTAATATAGAACCTAACTATTCTAAAAAACTCCTCAACACAACTCTCTACCACACACACTACTCCTCTTTAGTAGGGTCTCCTACTAGCCTTTTTTTGGCTTAATTACAATGTTTGGACTATTAAAATTTCATATTAAGAAAATACCAACATTTTGAGATACCCTCTATCCTTATATTACTTTCCATGAAGTTTCAAGCTCTAAATCTACTCTTAGATCACTCTTCTAGGCCAATTTTGGTCACTATTTAGGCTTATTAGGTCTCCTAAGACCCTATCTTACACTCAATCCTATCAAAACTATACATAGAGGTACATGAAAAATCAAAAGATATAAAATATATTTAATCACATTAAACACAATATATTCATATTTTTTTACTAATTTTGTACAGTGAAAACTTACAAAAATCAAGATCTCTCCTTGAAACCCTAGAATGGGGTTTAGACTGTCTTCAAACACTAGATAAGGGTCATAATTCATTTATAAATGTTTCAAGGAATTTTATGGAACTATGAATGATGTTAAAAGTTTGTGCTACCATCCAAAACCTTCTCCAATTATCAAGAAATCCTCTAATCACCTCTACCATATTGTTTTATGAAGATATATGATTCACTATGTAAGTATTTTTGATTTCTATGGGACCGTGTTGGGTTCTATACCAAGTAGTATGAAAATAATGCCAAAAAATAATCAAATAACCTTAAGGAAAAAATAACACAATAAAATTTTTCATAATAAGTGTCATAACTTATCTTTATTGAGCATTCCTTTCATAGTTACATTTTACACATTTCTTTACCAATATTCATACATAGGAAAATAGGGTACATAATCTCCTTTTTGTAAATTTGAGGGATTCCCTTCTTGGTTTATTGTAAATTTAAATATAATAAAGTAAACTCAATCTCATTTCATTTCATATAGATTACACATTCCAAAAAGGTCTACATAGTTATTCTCATTGATCACGTCATACAAGCTTATAACAGGGTTAAGAAAGTAAGGCCACTCTTTCAAGTTACAGAACTAACACATCTTATTCATTCATACAAATAATTGAACCTTAAATACATTATCATTTTAAAAATAGGGAATTTAAATCCATAAGTTTCAAAAGTATTCTTATTGATTAAGGATTCTTTACCAATATTTACATGACAGATCCTATTAGCTAGAGTTTTCTCCTTTCTCCCTTAAAAGATTCTCTACCATCCTTTCTCTCACACTTCTCATCTACCCTGAATGACTTGATAATCAAAACAACTACCTATACAAATATAATTCAACTACCATAACTAACTTTTGATGCCTCCAACATAGCAAGGGAAGGTACATCATTAGTAATCTTAGGTATAGATAGGAATTTAACATGACATCATACCTAAAAAGTACTAAACCACCAAAAACCTCCTAAAATACCCCTAAAACACAAGGTCATAATAATTTGACCTTTAACTACATCAAGAAACTTGAGAAATGACACAAATATTATCAAATATTTAAAATGACCATTTAGGTAGGAAAATGCCTAAGTGAGTTAGATTCAAATTTGACAAAGTTATAACACCTATGAAGGAATATTGAAACCCTAAAATGACTATATTGACTCACTCATTACTCAAAACATGTCAAAATAGACCAAAATATACAAATTTAGTGATTATCCTAGATCAATAAATCAAGTTACTTTATGACAAGTATGAGTAAAAATAAGTTTCAAATTATTTAAAATATACTTTAAAAACATATTGATGGAATTATGAGCATATTTTGATTGGGAAATATCATAAAATTGATTTTTCCTTGAAAAACATGTTATAGTTGGTTTCCTAGGGCCATAGATAGTTTGAAAAATATCTGTATGGTTTGAAAGATAGAGATTAAAGCATTTTATAGGTTATTTTGGGTCAAAGTAGACAAATTTAAAAATTAAATTCAAAATATCAGTAATTTTCTCAAAAATTAATAAAAATAATATTTAATTAATTTAATTTAAAATATAAATGTGGTTGTAGACTCATGGGCCATAGGACTAGCTAAATGATTATGGTCTCTGTAGCCATACATTTGCATGCTTATGGGGCCAGCCATCAATTGTTGTTTTCTCATCCACACATTCACACTTCTAAAAGAATGACCACTAAATTCCATGCACATGTTTTTATGGGTAGTCATAGACTACCACCCATATAGCTGTGTGTTTTCAGATTGGTAGGGCTATCTAGTGACTACCATATGTGTATTCATGTTGAATTTCACCTGTGCATCCACACATTAAAAATAAAAACCCACCCACTAACTTTTATTTATTTTTATAACCACATGGGTTTTTATTTTTTTCCCATCGGAGGAAAGGAATATAATAAATGTGTTTTTGATGAAAACCAAGGTTTTAAAAACAGTTAAACTTTTTCATATAGTGGATGACCTTTTAAAAACATTTTTTTGAATTTGATTTTTTTTAATTTATTCCCATTAAAAACAAAATCATTTTGAATTTTGAATTAAATAAATTTAATACTAAATGATTTTTCAAAAAAAAAATGATTCTAGACCAGAGTTTCTTTATCCTTAGAATAGGTCACTCCACTATCAAATAGAGGATTAAGATGACATTTTCAAGTGAAGTGTTAAATATCAAAATTCTCCATAGGTACTTAGTATTTCCACCAAAGGTAATTTTAGGTCTAAAAGTGCACAAAAACCATAATAAACTAAAAATAAATAAAGTATGCAACTGTAAATAACTAGGCTAATAAGACATTCAAACATAGATTAGGAGACAAGACTCTATTTTGGCACCAGGTGATAAATATATAATTTTACCATATAAACATGGGTTGTCCAATGGAAATGGTTATGAGACTTGATTTTGAATGAAAACTAAGATAAATTATGGAATTAACTTAAGAGTACCAAGAGAAATGAACTATGAGCTTGATCAAGAACAAAGCAAATATTAAAAAAGAGGTTTCTTGATTCTAGATGAGCAATTAGGGAATGTTATTCAAGAAATAACAAATTAAAACACTAATGGAAAATAATCAAGAATATTTGGAAAAAATAAATTTATCTAACAAACCTATAACCAATACTATAAATTGAACATGAATGTATTAGAGAGAGAAGAAGATGAAAATGACTAAGAGATTAAATCTAACATTCTCATTTATCTAGTGTGTTAAAATGAGTTAATTACTACTTCTTAAAACCTAGAAGGACTAATTACTATATTTTAAACCACCAATATAGTGAACCCTACCATAAGAATTCTCACCTAGACATTACTCCAATATTATATTATCATCCATAGCCTTGATAGAGTTGTATTTGATCCCATTTAAGGGCTTTCTCTACTATCGATCAAGCATCCATAACCCTAGTATAAGTTGCCTTAATGACCAAGGAATATGATTTTCTACAAGCTAATTTTATTTTTGTTTCTCTTTCTATTTATTTCTTAATTTTAATGTCTCAATTATATCTTGGATACCACCATGGCAAGTAAAAGGCATAACTATAGATTTTTCACAATAGATCTTAACTGTTGTAGGTTCATCGAAGTAAACCCATAAACCATTTAAATGTGATTTTTTTGCATGGTTTTGAGAGAATAAATTCAAAGTATGAATAGTTTATCTAGACTCACTCAAACATGAATAAATACAAAGCATACATGACATCCCAATATTTTGAAATATATTCATAAATGAAATCTTAAGTTGTAAACTACTTAGAGTACTTATGCACCAAAATCACTCATGATAACTACATAAAAATAATAATTCCTTCATTATTTGACTAAGAATGTAACCCATAGGGAAGAATATATGGTTTAGGCCAAAAAGAGACAAGTAATGAAACCAAACTGAATCTAGACTGACACTTAAAAGTGGGAAAAGTAAGAAAGTAAACCAAACTAACAAAAGCATGAAAGGAAAGGAATAATTATTTGAAATAACTTGACTCAATAATTCAACCTTGTAAATTGTCTTTGAATAACTATCCATTCATAGGAAATGGGATATGATCAATAGTTAGACACCTTATGTATAATTCATACTCACCTAGGATTTTAGATATTTGGTTGGGACCTAACCACATGGCATAAATTTTTTTGTGTTGTCCCTTTTTACTTTGAGCCTTGTCCTAGAGAAGGACTAAATTAGATATCTAGAAGGATTTCAATTTTGTTCACTTATCAAACTAAATTTTAACAACTCCTTAATGTTTTCTAAAATTTTACAAGGTTACATCACATTTTTATTTTAATTATATCAAGTTAAGGAGATGAACTTCTATATTATCATTTGTTTCTAGGTAGTCTCTCATTAAATGTAATGAGGGGATTCTCAAGCTCACTACAAAGATAAGGACTTGATGGTAAAAAACATGATACAATGACATGCCTAGAGATAATTTAAATCTAATCCTATCAAACCGTAATGCAAATTTTAACACATTATGCTATTCCCTAGGGTTCTTTACCATGTTTTAATGAATTTCATTTAACAAATTCTTATTTGTTGATTTATCTACCATGTTACTTTGTGGGTAATAATTAGATAAGAACTTGAATATTAACTTATTTTCATAATCCCATTCATTAAATTGGAGAGAGAGGAGAAAGTGAGAGTATTATCACATATAAGAGTGAAATACATCCCACACATGATGATGATTTTTTCCTCAAGAAAATTGATTACCATGTTACTAGTGAAATTATTTAGTTATTAATCTTTGATCCAATAGTTAAAATAGTAAGTTATCATAATATTTAACTTGTGTATAGATGATTTATCATTGATAACTCCCACAAATTCTAATACCCATTTTAAAAATGGCTAGACATTAATAACTGGCTATAATGGCATAATAGGGATACATTATTTGTGAGTGTTAAATTTTTAGGTATGCCATCTCCAAATGTGGCTATGAAAATAATTAGTAATAATCTACTCTGAGTATCTGATAGGTTGTACCACTATTAGAATAATGACCAGTTCCATATTTTCCATGGAAATGACTAAGTACTTTAGCCACTTTTTCTTTTTTTAGGTATCTCAAATATATACCTTCATAATTCTTTTTATATAATATGAATAATTTAATAAATAACTTAATAAATAATTTATTACCTTTTAGGAATAATTTTCTCCTCTAAGTGTAATTTAGGTGCCTTTGTAACTCATTATTCAACAAATAATAGACCATGTCTTGATACCAGTCATTGTGTGTGATATTTTACATTGTATACTACTAGGAAAAGATCTATAAATCTAATTTTTTCATTTCTTTACTATGTTATTTACCTCTCACTATATTCGTTAGATGGATTTATAGGTCTAAATCTTGGAGAATTGCCATCCAATTATCACACCATTCACCTAGATCATTTTACATAAACATACCTTTTACAGTTGGGTCAAGCATAATGATAAACACTTTGATACATAGAATATAATGCCTAAACCTCTTCACTAAATTAATCACATAAATACCTTAGTTGATAATTATTGAATATCTTAGTTTAACATTTTAGAGTAGAGAAATAATGAATTGGATAGGTCTCTCATCTTTAACTTCCTTCCTTTGTGTTAGGAAAGTAGAATTTGAGTGTTATGAAGTGAATGAATATATATGTAAAAGGTTTGTGTATAGTCAAGAGTGATAAAGACTTATGTATTTATAATAAATGTCTTGATTTGATAGAAATATGCTTGTGTTTAAATTTTCCATTCAATATTATCATGATTCTTTAGAATGTTGTTTAGTAATCATACTATATCTATAAATCCTAAGATAAACTTTCTTATAATGTTAATCATGTCAAAGAATAACTTCAGATCTTTTTTCTACTAGGAAATGAGATATTCATGACTTCCTCTACTCTTTTTAGGCCTATTGAAATGCCTTATTATTAAATGATGTAACCTAATAATTTAGCCTATATTACCCTAGATATGTACTTGTTTAGATTTAGGGAGGTTACATGTTCTCTACACCTCTAAAATATTGATCTCAAATTCTTCACATGGTCTTCTCATTTGTTGTAAAAGACAGTTAATTCATCCATGTATAAGATAATGCATTTGTTGATCAAATCTTTGAATGCAATGTCTATGGAATGTAGAAATGTATCACCCACATTGATCAGGATGAACAACATCATTTTATATATGAATGTCCCCAATTTTGTTATAAATGAAGTCTTTATTATTTCCTTATTGTTGACCACTACCTGATTATATATCAAATACCCATCTATAAATTAAATCATTTTAGAGTCATTCACTATCTATAATACTTCATCTAGGGAAGCCAATGGGTATTTATTTTTCTATGAATATTTATTTAGGTTATAAAAGTATACACAAAGTTGTAGCTCTCTATTATTACTTCGAGATATCACTAGACTAACCACCCGTATAGAGTGCCCATTAGGAAACATGATTCTATTTGAAAGCAATTTCTACAGTTCTTTGAATATTAAATGCTCTAGAAATGGATTCAATGCCTTTTACCTTTGATTAATGGCTTGAATCCTATATTGAGAGGGATAATATGCATGAGAATGGAAGTTATAAATTTTTTAAAGTCCTTGTAGTTGGATTCTATAATATCCTATAAGTTATATAGGGATTTAATAATTTCTTTTTTGTTTTGAGTGTAGGATCTACCTAAAAACACATTTTTTTATTCATTTGGCATTGACTATATTGAAGTGATGGTGTATCTTACCTTTAGTGAGGGAAGATTTTTCATTTTCACCTTCATATTCTATGTCAAACAACCTTTAAAGTGATATCATGATATTTCACATACTATTATTTTTAAATTGATCACCCCTTCCTCATTTAGTTTAAATTATTCATTGTGATCATCAATAATATGAACTTCAAACAAATATATGATTGTGATAAATTAAATGATATGCTGATAATTTTTGAATACCTAGAATTTATTGATATTATCAATAACAAAATGAATAGAGACTAACTCAAATAAAAACTTTCTCAACTTCAAATTAGAAATTGGTTACAAGGTGAACATAGTTAATGTTAATGCATCTATCGTATAATTTATTCTATGAGATAATGTTTGAATATGGACTACATCAAAAATCTATATTAAATTATGCACTTGACTAAGATATCTAGATAAATTCTTGTTGTTACAATCATACTAGATTCCTACCTACTTGACACCCAGTTCTGAATCACCAAGCAAATTGAGATTTTTGAATTTATTCGAGAGAGTGAATTTGAGACTGTGAACTAATGATTCATATTTAGCCACATTATTCATGAAAGAAAATTGTAGGTGAAATATATCCAAATATTATTTCCATCATGGATTTGTGATTTCAAAATCATCAACATATCCTCTTTTAGACTTAGATCCATCAAACTTAAGGGTCTATAAGAGATTTTTATTTTTGTACTTCTAACTTTTATAGGTAAGTGATGTGTTAATTTTGACCTCTTCCTTCATTATCTCAACCTCTAACATGCATACACTTTGTTCTTCAGTTGATAATGACCTTCTAGAGTAGTATTCAATGGCAAAGTAAGATGTTTTGATGCTCAAAATGGTAGTATTTTCATCCTAATGGATGATAAACTCATTGTTCTCACTTGGAACAACATGCATAATCATGTTGATTTATGTTTTGGGCATACCTAGTGCCAATGAGAGATATTCACAACCATGTTATTCATTTAAACTAACTTGTTCCACACACTCTTACGATAGTTTAAGACTATGAAATGAAGTTATATAAGTGTATAAAGTAAATCCTCCTCATCTAGATGATCTAACTTATCAAATTCTAAATTTTATTGCATTGTCAGCATGTTAATGGACAATTTTTGACATGATTCTACCTATTTCTCAAGCATATAAAAACCTATTTCAGATTCTTCATATAAAATTTCATTCATTTTACTATACTATGTTATCATGTGAATATTTTATAGTTGATACTCTGTTATGATCTGATTGGGCATATTATGCCATGGGAGCCACATAAGGCATAAATCAGTCACCATGTATAGATTTAGAATTATAGACGAATCTATACTTAAGAACATACTATATGTATCATGTATTTATACTACATGAATACCAATAAATTTATTCACCTTTAGATTAGAATCTAAATGCATATGAATGTGGTTAAGTTCATCAACCACTCTGACTTTTGAGTTATCCAATTGAACAATCTTTATGTTTGACTTTGTAGGAGTTAGGCCCAATTTATTAGAATTTTCATATGTCATCATGTTGCTACAAGTCCCAATACACCAAACAATTTTGTAATTTCTTACTTAAAATCCTTTTTATTAGGAGAAAAGGATGAGTTTTAGTTTTTTATCTATATATTGCAATGTGAGCATCAGTTGTCTTATTGTCTTCTTTCCCTTTAAGAGTGGATCATTATTTTATTAAAAAGTCTTTATATTTATAAATTTGGAGCAAATCAAACATTTTTATATTGGCCTTAGTTTTATTTAGGTCATTTACAATGTTATATCCATGTTTGTTTATTTTCACACATTATTTATTTTATGGGGATGTATAATTGTTATTGGGTTGATAAGACATTATAGATTCCTTAGGTAAAAATGAATTATTTCTCAAGTTCTCATCAGGTGTAACTTGAGTTTTGTTTATATTAGAGGTATTTAACAAACTTTAAAACATTCTCCTCAACTAGTAGTTGTCTCCCATTTGAAACTATTTAAAATTACGGACTTCATATGAGTTGTCTTTAGGCTCATTATCACTTATGAATGGGAAGTTTTAGGCTTCTACTATCACATTCATCTTAATATATTCTTTTATACTAAAAAATCAATCACAAAATATATGCAACAGTGATGTATAAATAGTTATAAAGTTATCAAAACATAACTAGCTATGAGGGCATCCCCCCAATATTTTAGAAACTACTAATCAATAAGAAAATATAAAAATCACCCCAAGTAGGTATCCCAACAAATAAGAAAAACCAATAACTTGGAACCAACAAAGAACCACCACCCAAAAAGTGGCATACAATCTTAAACTTCAAGCACTCTTCAAGAATTAGTGCAGTCCATCTCATAATCCTCATCTAAATCTAGGCTAATAGGTCCCTCTACTAAATTTTATTCAACTCAAGTCCCAATTGAATATATTCCACAACCTATGGTGGAACATGAGTGTTTTTTGGAGTAGAGGTAGTTAACAAACTTTGAAACTTTCTCCTCAACTAGTAGTTATCTCCCCTTTGAAACTATTTAAAAGTATGGACTTCATCTAAGTTGTCTTTAGGTTCATTATCACTTTTCAAAGGGAAATTTTAGGCTTATAATACCATGTTCATTATAAGATTTTTCCCACCTTGGATTGGGTTATTATTGAGTGTAAGGACTATCTCAAGGTTATTGACATCCTTATGGAAGATGTTTGATACTAACATGAATTCAACACAATCGATTTTAAAATGATAAATCATTTTGTACAACATACACCAGGTGGGTAATGCTAAATCAATAGAGTTTATTGAAATCAAATCACTATTGTTATTACTTTTATTTGCATTATCAAGTGGACTAGGAATGTTTTCATTGTTGGGCCTCATATTTCATTGCCTATTAGTTATATACAAGTTTAAGTTTCTATTTTGTTATGGGTTTCTCATGTTTTGGTTGTTATTCTCAGGCATTTGTCGCCATAAATTAACTGTGTATTTTGTCAAACATTGAATTATTTTCTTCAAGTTTTCTACTTGTGGGTTTACACTATCATTTTATTAGTTTCTTGTTTATAGTAGTGGGTTAGACACAAATGCCATAACATTCAAAAACATATGGACACTAGGATGTGTTTCGTTATGGGTGTTATTATTGGTTGTTTGATTGTTTATAAATGATGGGACAACCTATTAGTTATTACTTAAGGTGGCATAACCCCTAGTGGTAGGCATGGAAATAGTGTTGTTTTATGTGACATGATTAAGCTATTGATTTATTTTTTTTGTAATGAATGATTTAAAGGCATGCAAGGATAAAATTTAGGAATATAATTCATGGGAATCATATTATAGATTAGGTTTGGGATTGAATACATGACACCTAAGATTAGATTCAAAATTATTATTTATTAAATTAGAGACTGATTAATTATAGGAATTTGATTATATGCACTTGGCTACTCTACAAAATATAAAAAACTAGCTACATAGCCTTGTGGCATCATATTTTGTTCAATGAATATTTTTTTGTGATATGAAAAGGACAAGGTTTCAAGTGCTACAGGATTCATATAGATGAACATGGAGCTCATAGGGTCTAAGATCCTTAAGTAAGTTTGTATGGAAGACACCTTTATTTATGTAAAGGGAGATTTTATTCATTTGTAGAGATTGTGGAAACATGCATTGAACAAGCTCATTGGTTCATTTAGATCAGGTGAGCTATAAAAAAGCTATGATAAATGATAGTAGTGTCTATAAGCACTTAGAAGTGGTTAATAAAGACCATTTCAAAGTCATTCCAAGAGGTGAAAGATTTATCAAGAAATCCTAAATATCCATTATAGGCCATTTCATCTAAAGTTTATGGGAATAGGTGATTATCCACATCCTCATGATCAACTTGGATTTGGATAATATCATATTTGAACATTTGAATATGCTCTTTAATAGTGTGGATTCTACCATGTATGCACCTAGGGTAAAATGTTTTTATATTTCTTGATAAGTCATGGGAAACCCCTACAATGTCAATATGGTAGTTACCTTCACCAAACCAAGCTTGGGCCATTGTTGGGTTTTGAGGGGTAGTGAATAGATTAATGAAATAAACTACAATAGTTATAGGTGACCTATTATCTAATTCAATGTGTTGTTTTACCTTCTCCTTTATGTATTTTAGATTTCCTGTGTTTAATGAGTTTTAAAAATTCAAATTCATCCCCATCAAACTTTGATGTTGTGATATTTTTTTGATTTTATCGTTTAATGTTTACAACACTTCAACATAGACAATGATTCTAATATGTTAATGTTTAAAAAAAATTTAAAAAAATTTTAGTTATAATATTTTTGTGTCAATGGCTTTCCAATCAACAATTTGTTGATATGTCATTTGGCACAAATCACCAAATCTAGATTCTTAGGGAGGTTAACCCATCCATAATCTCTTGAAATGAAGCCCTTGAGGGGTCTCCCAAAGGTTTATATCTATCAGGTCATAGTGTACTAGTTTTCCTCAGTTAGTCAATGGAATGTTTTCAATTCAAGGGGCTTGATGGTTTTAAAATGTAATGAAAATTTAGTTTCTAATTTTTTATTTTCATTGTCTCATTCATGCGAGTTTTAATCCTATTTTAGATAATAATGACTTGCATACATATTTTTCCCAAATGAAAATCAACATTTTAAAATAAAATAAGTACAATTGATTTTTTCAACATTCATTACATGTATAATCATTCAATAATACACTAACAATAATAAATGATATTGAGAAATAAATATTTAACATTCAAATAAGATTGCACGAGAAACTAATCTAACCCTAGCTTAACAAATTGATTAAACAAGAAAAATAGAGGAAAGAAATAAAATATTATAAAATGAAACCATAATTGATCTATTTTATTAAATTCACCAAAAATTGATCCCACATCTCACTAGTACTCACAAAACCAATAATGAGAATTAGTGTCAAAGTCTGAGGAGAAGAAAAGTGAAACCACCACCATTTACATGTGCAAGTAATGAAATATTAACTCCATAATTTTAATTAATAGAAATATTTGATTTATTAAGATCATTATGGTTTATAAAATCATCATTCAATTACAAAATTTAGTATCATAGCATTAATTCCAAAGTAAAATAGGGGAATAAATTGCACTACAAAGCATAAAATTGTCTAGTTCAATGTTTCATCAATTAAAATCAATGAGAATGAACCATATTAAATGGCCATGGGCTAGATATTTATAAAAACATTAGTGAGTGGAGGTAAATAATTACCCCCACAAAATAAAATTGAAAATCTCTATAATTTAAACTTGAATGGCACTCTCCCCCCAAAAGTAAGCACCTTACACTTATCTCCTTTCACACTTCTAAAACATATAAAACAAGTTACTTTTTTGCAAGTGTGAATAAAAATAACTTTAAAATTATTTAAAATGTAATTTACAAACTTAATCTTAGAAGTGTGAGTAGATTATTATTGAAAACAAATTCTCTGAAATCGATTGTGACATGCAGAATGCATTGAAGCCAGCTTCTCAACACTATTGACCGTTCAAAAATAAACCTTTAATTTTTAAGATATAGATGAAGCTATTTTCTAGATTTTTTTGGGTAAGAGTGGTAAATTTTTGAAATTTGGGTTGAAACAATATTAATTTTCTCAAAAAATAAAAATTAATTAACTAATTAAAAATGTCCCTTTAATTGCTTATTCATAAGCCTCATGAATAACTAGATGATAGTGGTCTGCATAACCACACATCTACTTACCTATCCCTCACCACCATATATTTGGATATCCACTTGCTAGCATCTACATATTTTTTTTAAAAAATTTGATGTTTAGCCTTTATGCCCATTAAAAACATAATAATTTTTAAACTTGATTTTTGAGGAATTTAGTAATGAATGATTTTTCAAAAACATGATTTTAGACAAAAGTCCCTTTATCCTTTGAATAGGTCACTTTGCCAAAAAGTAGAGTGTTAAAATGACATTTTCAAGTGAAGTTCTAAATACAAAAATTCTATGTAGGGAATTATTATTTATACTAAATGTAATTTTAAGATCTAGAGATGCACATAAATCATGATACAATCAAATCAAGAAAAGCGAGCAAGTGTAAATAACTAAACTAGTGAGACATTCCAATGCAGATTGGGGTCAAGAATTTGATTTGGCATTAGGTAATAAATATGAAATTTTACCACATGAATGTGTTCTATCCAATGTAAATAGTTATGAGACTCTATTTTTCATGAAAACTAAGATGTCTTACCAAATCAACCTAGGAGTGGTAATACCAAATTATGAGCATGATGATGAGCATGTTGTGAAATAAACAATAAATGGTGACTTTTATATAAAATAATACTAAGTATTTTTGATGAAATACACTTGTCTACAAGCCTAGAATATTTGGTTGAGACTATGCATGAAACAAGAATGGATTCGAGAGAGGAGAATATAAGAATAAATAAGAGATGAAATATGACATTCTTATTGACCACTTATTATAACCTAAAAAGACCACATACTATGGATACAACCATAAATATAGTAAATCCTACCTTGATAATGCTTTCCTAGACATTGCTCCACTACCAACCATGTTTCTATATTCCTAATAGTGTTGTCTATGATCCCACTCAAGGTCTTACTCTAATACTGGCTGAGCATCCATAGCCCCAATAAAGGTTACCTAAATCAATCAAGAATTAGGCTTTTAATGCAAAATAATTTTATTTTTGTTTATATTTTCTACTTATTTCTTTGGTTTACTATATTAATTCCATATTGGGGACCACTATGGCAAGTGAAAAGTAGAACTATAGATTTTTCACCCTAGATATTAATTGCAACATTACATCCAAGTAAACCTAAAAACCATTAAAATGTGATTTTTGTGAATAGATTAAAGATAATATATTTATGGGATGAATAGTTTATCTAGAATTGTCCAAAAACAAACAAATATAGAACATACATGATAACCCAATCATTTGAAATTTCTCAAAAAAAATTAAGTTGTAAACTATTCAAAATACTAAGACACCACAAAATCACTTGTACTACCTATGTTAGACCTTAATCCCTTCATTATTTTATGAATAGGGTAAAATAGATGGTCTAGGATAAAAAGACATAAGAAATGAGATCGAACCAACACTAAAAGTAAGGAAAGAAAACTAAACATAGTAAAGTAATAAACTGAATAAAGAAATGAAAAGATAAATTATATATAGGAACACACCAGGGAAATGCAAGCCTAAAATTAGTATTTAAGGAACTATTCATTGATAATAAATGGGATGTCCTCACCAGTAGGCAATGTTATAACTCTAAATTTCACCCATAATAAGGTTGTTAAAGTCTTATTATTTAGATGATACCATCGAATCACTTTTAGGTTGTGGGTGGCCTAACTATTGAAATGAATATCTATATCGGGATAGCTCCCTTGATGATTTACCTAAAATTACTCACTAACCTACTTATATTATAAGGAAAAGGGGTAAAA
>JARHVA010007530.1:340000-492500 GCA_037957365.1 Torreya grandis | reverse complement strand
GTGAAAACAAATATCCCATTTTATAATATTTCCAATGAGGAAACATATATAATTTGTCAATACTTCTTATATCTAATTTTTAGACCTACAAGCTATTAGTATGTATGCGAATATATCAGACTTTTGTCATCTTTATTTTTCACATCCTAGAGGAAGATTAATGTTTTATTTGACATTTTATATGATAATTAACACCCAAATATTAATCATGGATGTATGCTCATCATAATTCCTCCAATAATGCATTAGGAACTTGTTCATCAGCCACAAAATTATGTATACTATTTTACACTTAGAAACATTTTTGGAGAATCCCTAGACAAAATGACCTTCATGATATGATATATTGTACTTGAATAAATTGATATGAAGGAATATATTTTTTTATATATTTATTTATAGCCATATTAATCAAATAAATATCCAAAATAACTAGAACCCTACATGTAGCCTCTCATATAGGTTTGCAACTCATTCAAAGTGAAGGTTTTGCTCCTTTGTTGTTATCATGTGCCAATTAATGATGGAAAGTGGATAAAATTCATTAATATTATGTTTAATAATCTCATACAAACCTATATTTTCACCAACGAGCTCCAAAATTCTTTGAAACCATCCAAAACTGAGCTTCTAGGATTTTTGAGAGGGTTTAAGACATCTTATTTTGTTAAGGATGATTCATAAATCTTAGGTCCTGAATCTCCTAACTCCTTCTATGAATTGGAAGGGAATAGGGGTGACCTATTTCCCCTAATATAAGTTTCCTTGATATTCTCTCTCTTTAATGAACCAACCTTAAATCATTGACCTTTTTGAGCTTGTCAAGTAGAGCTATGAAACAAGATGCATAAATGGCATAGGTTTTTGTCTTTTCTAAGACTATCACTTTTTCTCAAAAATGGATTTGAGTTGGAGGATACTAGAGAGATACTTAGAGAGTCTTATTATTTTATCATAAATAGAAACATTTTTCCAAAAGATCTCTACAGGACTTTTCTTCTTAAGAAATTGCTTGTCATGCTTTCTTACCCTATTGGAGATGATAAACCAAGTAGTTATGGAGTCTCCAGTAACATACACAGTGGTAGAATGATGTACCAAATCATTTTACACCTTTATTTCCATCTAAATTATTTTTTATGTCTTATTTTAATTTTATAAATGATAAATAGGTAGCTACAAAAAGTTTTCCAATAGTGGAAAAGTAGTCTCAAGGCATCTTGGACAAAATTTATGGTAAGGTACATGTATCATGGCATTCTATGAAGTGTTAAATGACATAAAATACCCATATATTTAATAATATATACCTTCATGTTTGATATTTCTTAGTAAGCCACAATATAAAATTATATTGTAGCATAAGACTAAAGAAATTAAATACATTAATCTTTCAAAAAATACCTTAATTTCTCCAAAATTCCTAAATTTTTAATGTTTTCAACTCACTAGATTTATTCCTTGGTGTTCTTTCTCAACATGGAATACTTTGCCTTATTAGAGGGTCACCATCTCATTATCTTCACCATGGTTGAAACTTTACCTCGACTTCCAAAAAAATCCTTAACATCTCTAAATTTACCTTAATCTATGCTAAAATATTTGGATATGACCACATTGAGTGACTTTGATGGCAAGACTAAATGTTTTGGCTCTACCTCTAACTAAAACACCCTAAGGTACTTTGAAATCTACTAGGAACAACATAATGTTTGCCACTATAAATCCAACCATGACCAAAAAAATATACTTAATATGGATATTAACAAAGTTAATATCATGATTAGAAAATTTTGAAATGCTACTAACCAGTGGTGGCCAATATTGGATAACATCTTTGGCAACCTATTGGGATTGCATTCTTTCTATGCATCTAGACTAGTGGCCTTGATAGTATATTGGGCTATGGGGTCATACATGTTTATTTATATGAAATAATACTATGTTAACCTAATAACATCCTTAAAAACAAACTAAAGACTGAGGAAAACTCTCAAAACACACGCCATACACACATGTGTCATAATACACTAGGAGAAAGGATAAAAAAAGCAAACATGTGCTCAATCACTTAGGGAAAATAAAAACTTATCCTACTATGTACAAGGATATAAACTAACCTTAATATCATAGTTTAAAATTTATCCCATTGACTAGGATATTCATCTCTTCTTCATTTAGTTTTGTAAGATGGAAAGCATTATGTTGTTTTAAACTAGTAATAACATAGGGCCCACTCCACAATGTATCAAACTTGGTATGCCTACCAAGTTTGGCCCTATCCTCATCCCATTTTAACACAAGTTATCCTTGTTGATATGATCTTGAAATAACCCTTTTATCAAAGGTTTTATTGATTTGGGCCTTATTACATACATGGCATGGTCTCTTATATCTTTCAATGCTATCGGCTCTATCAATCTTATTGCCATAAGATCACTCTCCATAATTTTAAGTTGATGTGATAACTCTAGGTTTATTACTTCAAGAGATACATGTAACTTGGAATTTCTCCCATATACAAGCATGTATGGTAAGTTACCAATAACCCTCTTGGGATTAATCCTATCATCCCATAAGGCTATATTTGACTTAATGTGCCAGGTTATTTGATTTTCTTCCACTATCCTCTTAATGATTCTAATACAATTCTTATTTTTGGGATAATTATTCCATTTACTTGAGGATAGTATTTTGAATAAGTGTTTATGTAGTGTCATGTTTAAGATCCCATTCACTTGTCCTTACACCACTAAATGACATTGCATTATAAAAATTATTGTGGAAGGGACTCCAAATCTAGTTACTAGGCCTTCATAGAAGTCAAAGACTAAAATTTCATTGGCCTACTTGAGGGATATTACCTCCATCCATATTTTAAGGTAGTTAGTGGATGTAATCACCCATTTAAGGTGAACAGTTGAAGGGAGGTTTATCATACCAATGAAATCAAGGCCCCATTTCATGAATGGTTATTCCACTTGAATAGGATTGAGATGGTCAAATGAAATGTTTTACTTCCCTATAAAAAATGTATACTTTGATGCCTCCTTACCCATGCATAATATTCCTTGAATAAAATAGGCCAATAATACATATCTCTCATTATTTTTGCTATTGTGGTTTTGGGTGAAAAGTGACCTCCTATAGACCCATCATGAAATTGATTTAAAATCCTATTAACCTGATCAGTTTCAACACATCTCAATAGAATACCATTGAAATATCTTCTAAAGAGAATCCATCCACAATAACATAGGGGATGGATTGCAATCTAATTTATGTTTTTTATTTATCTAGACTTTTAGGACACTCATCTATTTAAATAAATCTTACCATATTTTGTGTCTAAATTTGATGGGATGAATTTAAATTTGTATAAAGATCATCTTTCAATGTTAAAGTAGCTTATTTATCTTATTAAAGTTCTGCTATCAAAGGCTCACATAGTCTTCTTCCTCTTACAAGATTGGTAGCCTTAATCTCTACATTATATTGCATGACTTTTGTTATCCAATCATCCCTTATTTATTCAAAACCCTTTTCAAAAGGAACACTCTTATGCTTGGATTTTATAACATTACATGGATTTTATTATTGGATACCATGTGCTTAAATTTCTTAAGTATTCTTATGATTGCCAACACTTGATTCTCTATAAAGGTTTATCTCTCTTCATAGTCTTATATCCAATGGCTAAAGAAGGAAGTAGATTGATCAAAACCTTCACCATTCTATTAAATAAACATGTATGAGATGATATAAATGTTATTTAAATCATACAAGAAGAAATCCTTTGAAAAATCAAGAGTGATCAATGTAGGTTCTTGTGTTATAGCTTGTTTAATAGCCTCAAAATAGTTTTTTCCTTACTTGGTTAAATTAAAGGATTTGTGTTTCTTGAACATTTTTTTTATAGGCTTCACAAGGTTGTAGAAAATATTTATTAATATTATAAAAAATTTAATATTTCTAATAAAACATTACAAACCTTTCTTGCGCTTGGGCAAAGACAAAGCCAATATAGCACTCACTCTTTCAGAATATATGGCAAGCCCATATTTAGAGATAATTTAACCTAAGATATTACCCTCATGAACTATAAAAACATATTTATTTAGGTTTATAGAGATATCATACTACCTTCATATTTCAAAAATCAATCTAGGATGAGCTAGATGATCACTAGCACTATTTGAAAAAATTGTTATATTATCAAGGTAAATTAGTACCATTTCATTAATAAAGCTTCTTAAATACATATCCATGGATATTTTGAATGTATCCTTGAATTATATATCCAAAATGGAATATTTTTATATACATATGTGGCCCATTTAGTAGTAAAGGTTGTTTTGTATTAATCTTCTTCCTTCACCAAGACTTGATTCTAACTAGAGTAGCCATCTAAGAGAGAGAACCATTGATAACCTACAACCATTTATATAATTTTAGCCATAGAGGGTAAGGGACAATTATCATTCAATGACACCCTATTCAAATCTCTAAATTCTACACACAATTTATTCTCTCCATTCATTTTCCTCATAGGGACTAGATTAGCAAACCATACAGAATGATTAATAGGGAAAATGATACTTGACTCCATAAATTTAGTTAACTATTTCCTCAATAGTATATAAAACTTTAGATTTATAGTTATTTATATTTAAATTATAGGCTTGGAATTTGGATCAAGATCTATGGTATGTTGATCGAGTATACGATCAAACTCCTTAAGGTAACTATATTCCCAAGCAAAGATATTAGAATTTTTTTAACTTTACTCCATAAATATAATATTCTCAATTTTAGTGCATACCTTTACAAGTTTAATAATCTAGTACTTGATATAGTAACCCTTTCATGATTCTCTTCTTTGGTAGACATACTCACCTTCTCCCTCTTCATTTGATCATTCTCATTAAAGATGCTTTCAAGAGTTACCAAACCTTTGGGGAGCTTGTTGGATCTCAGCTGCACAATTTGATATCAATATTATTAATGTAACTTACCATTGGTTTTTAATAAAACTCAGCTTCTTGTTGAATAAAACATGTAATTTTTTTATCACTCTCAAAAACTTGCCAATTGACATCATTATCTAGAATTAATGGTCTCACTACCACCTTGACATGTAGATAAGTTTTTGAACTATTCACATCATTAGGAATTTTGAATTGATCTCTTACTAAATCTATCTTATCAACATGTTGATTCTCTTCTCTCATAATGGATTGTATGTTGAAGGCTTTAAAGTTTTCAATAAGGTCCCATACCCTATGTTTGTAAGACTTTAAAAATGGATTCTTAATATAATTTTTACCTTTAACTTGATGGAATACTAACTCACTATCACCAAATACTTATAAATGCTTCACTCCTTTCTTTATTTCCCGTTAGAGTCCATTAATAAGTGTTTCATATTTAGATGCATTATGAGTGTAGTTGAATTCAAATCTAATAGCAAAATGATGCCTTTATTTGGATGGAGAAACTAGCATCACACTTTCCCCTAATCCATTTTTACTCCTTGAACCATCAAAGAATAACTTCCATAAGCCATCACTATCTTTATTTGACTTGGAAAGGGATAGTATAGTTGACTCTTCTTCATGTAAATAGTAAACACCTAGATCAACTTATTCAATACCTTTATATAGATCGTATTCATTATTTTTTTCTCCCCACTCATCAAGGAAAAGGTTTGATATACCTTAAATAGGTAAAAAAGGTTCTTGATCATTAGGATGATCTACCTCATTAATGATAGTGCAATTCACATTTTAAATATTTGGCATGTATGGTTTAATATGGATCCTAGACATAGTTTTAGACCTGATTGTAACCTTAGTACCATATCTAGTTCTAAAAGCCATATATGACCAAAACATGAAAAATACCCCAAAATATTAAAGTCTCTTGAAAATCATAGATAAAATTATGGTGTAAAATATACTACAACAACATCTTGGGAAATAAAAAGGCTAGGACAAGCACAAAGAGTAAGTCTCAAACCTTTGATCACACCCACGGTCTTAGTAGTTAGACCATTCAATTTTAAGACACCCTTTGTATTAAGCTCATACTTTAGGCCTAACTTATCAAATATTTTTTTAGGCATCAGTAATATTATATCCATATTATCTATCATGAAATTTTGAACTAAGAAATCTCTAATAATCACATAAATATGAAAAGGAGGTAGTTTACCATGTTTTCTTGGTTGCCCATCAGTAGGTGTAGGTGTATTTATGAAGAATGAATTTTCTCTTCTAATATATTTTTCTTAAAGGTTTAGTTTATAAAACTTCTCTTGAAGCATGGACCTTTTTTTGGAGATAAGTAGTGTGTCCCACGTATGAATTCTCACATGAAGCTTATTCATTTGGTCTATAATGTTGATGCAAGAAACAACAACATTTTTCTATAATTTAGGAGTTGTCATACTAATTTTACCTTGCATAATGTGTGGTATGAAATCAACCTTTACATTTTAATTTTAATGAGTTTATTAGGCCTTAGTTGATGCACTAGTTTATTTTGTTCATTAAAACAAAAAAATAGTGACTACACCCTTACCTACCTCTTACGCATCTTTAATCTCTCTCATTTTGGACCTTGTATTAGTTGTTATGGAAGTATCAACAACCTTACTTGTGCTTCCCAAATGATTGATTACACACCAATATCCATCTTTCCAATTTAACAATGTAACATCAAATTGAAATTACTCTCCATCAGTCCTTTCATGATTAGGAACTTGAACTTATGTCATAGAGTGTATTGTTCCATTTTGTGCCATAAAATCTTGATTGAACACCTCATTATGACTAAGCTGATTATGAGTTTGATCAAATTGAGAATACAAATCATGATTTCGTATAAGTTTATTTTTAATATGTACTAGAGCTCTAGATGTAGAGGTAACATTTGGGTTATGACTATTGTATGGTCTAGCATTAGTAATATATCCCTATCCTTAAAAGTTGGCTTGAAAAGGTAGTCTATTTGGCTGATAAGACTGATATGGGTATTAATAATGTATATGAGGTTTATTTATCTATATATTCAAGGATACCATATAATTTAATTTTGATTTTAATAGGCTCCTTAACTCTTTCATTTCATTTGATTGATTAGGGGTATCTTGCTCATGACTAGTTAGTAGGGGACTTGGAGCAAGAGTTGGTGTAGGAGGATGTATATCAAGAAACAATGCCATGGGGGTATTTTTGAGATATTTCCATATTATATGAATTTATTCTTAGACTTCATGGAAACATCATAGGCATCATGTAAATTCTTTCCTCTCACATATCACATCATGATAGCTATGTCCTTGTTTAAGGCCTTGAGATGGTAGAGGAAGGCATAGTTTGGAGTGGGTCTCACAAGAGTTTGAATCATATCCCATTTTTTTGAAATCCATAATTTAAATCATGTATAAAATATTGTGGAGATATATTTATAGTGGTTAATTTTTAAGCCAAAGATAATTGATCACTCTTGTCTTTAAACATCTTACTCAATTTCTCTCTTACTCGGTCCCATGAATCAATAAAATTAGGAGCCAAAGTACTATACCAATCTAGAGCCTTTCCATTTAATGAAATGACTAAAAATATAATGGGCACATTATCTTGAGTAAAATTATGAATATTTCATAAATTAGCCATTTATTTAATGTGTTAAATGGGGGTAATAGTGTTTTCTCCACTAAAATATGGGATAATTTTAAGAGCTTCCATGGGGATACCATCATATCTTGCAAGTTGTATATGAGATCCACCATTGAAATAATAAAAGGATGGCTTTATATCCATATTTATATTTTGAGGAGAGTTTGGAGTGTAATATAAATGGAGTTTCCTTCTATGAATATTATTATAAAGGTAATAATGAAATAATCTCATTCTCTTGAATAAACATTAAGATGAATCAATGAACTTAAAAGGAATACCTTTGGACCTTGATTTTGTAGTCACTTTTGGCATGAAAATTGATAATAGTTTGTAACCAAGAGATAAATTTTTTTTGGAGTCACAAGATTTTTCATGAAGGAGGATATTACAACTACAAATTTTTAAAGTCTAGTATCAACCTTGGAAAACCTTGTTGAAAGTTTAATCTCACTAGGCATGCCAGAACTATTATCACTATAAATTTCACCCCTGAGAAGGTTGTTCAAGCCTTATTATTTAGATTATATCATGGAATGACTTCTAGGATGTGGGTAGATTAATTGATGAATTGAATCTCTATATTAGGCTATCTCCCTTGATGCTTCACCTAAAACTAATTTCTAACCTACATAAATTACAAGAAAAAGGGGTAAAATAAGGTTAAAAACATAAAGAAAACATGGAGGTGATTCAAAAAATGTAATTTAATCTACTTTTGTATTATTTCAATATTAAATCACAAGGTTACAACATATTTTTTCAACTCCAAATTAGTTCTTCCCACCCAAGTGTTTCTATATGACAGTTCTATCTCATACAATATCCAAGGTGAATGATCAAGAGGTCTTAAAAGAAAACTAATGACACTTCTAAAATTAAACTTAGTAAAACCATTTGATACACATCATATGACTTGTGGAAAGATAACTAACTCATATGGGGCATGAATGAAAAGGAAAAATGAAAGGAAGTAATATAACTATCACTAACATCCATCAACAATTCATCTCAAAATCACTAGATGTAAGATGAATAAAGTATAACTTAGATTGAATTTATTTCAAAGGAAATAATAAGTTTTAAATATGGAAATGATTCATCATAGATAAATTTATGATCCATATAATTCCTTTCAAGGCTTCATTTATAACATAAAGAAGAGAAGAGAACGAGATATGATAATGGGAAATGTCATCAACTATCCTTCATCATCAAAAAGTTTACAAAATAGAGGTATTGTGCCACTAAGGATATAAGGGATGATTTTTATTCTTGTTATAAAAAATATAAGCCAAGTTTTGATGGATCTCTTCATGAATAGTGGCATGGAAGATCACCTTAGCAGGTCTAAGGCTTCTTGAAACTCACACCCTTCTTTGGGAGTTACACATTCACTTCTTTGAGGGGTAGTTGTAAATTAATTTTTTGACACTTGGAAAACATGGGAAAATTATATGCCAAATTCACTCTTAAAATGATTCTCCACTAAGTGAGGATTGAAATTGATCTTCATACCTCTTTCTCTAACTAGTATTTATCCCTAGACTCTTTCCATTCATTTCCAAAGTCTATTTATTCAAAGAGTATGACACAGCCTAGCCTACCTCTTAAAAAAGGTCTAATTTTGTGATTAATTTTTTTTATATTATAATATTAATCTTTGGATTTAATATAGTAGGTAATGGAGTCTTTTTATGATCATTAGAGATAACCTTGCAACTAAATCTTCATAATTATTTGGCAAGAAGATATCCGGAGGCCTTCATACTATGAAATATTCAAGTGATATTTAGGGATAATAAGGGATTGTTGCAAGTGTTTCATCATATATAAACCTTAAATATATGGTATCAGGTTCCTACTAATATGATCTAAAGGTTATTTTGAATCTTGAATCTTTGAATAAGTTTTGCACTCCACTTTATTGATGTATGAGTGATTGGACTCATCCTCTATGCCTAGTTAATGAATTGTATCCTATAAAATCATTGTGTAGTGTTTGAAAATGTATTATAAAGGAACATGATAATTTTTTATTATCTCAAGGAGCCTCTGTAATTGGTTAGGTAGTCTTTGCTCACCCAAAACCCTATATATAGACTTAAAAGAATAACTTGTTAAGCCATTATCCCTAATTTTCACCTCACACATTCCAATTTATTACTCATCCATGTGCCTAAGATATGTTCAGAGACCATATAAGTATTTTTATGGTGATTATTGTCTATTTTAGGAACTTATATAATAATATACTCCATTAGGCATCTTGAGAGGTTTTAGCAGGGTTTTAGGTGTCAAGTTTGTTAAGGATTATTCATAAAGAATATATATTTAATCCCTAAAATAATGGCACAAAATTGGATTAACGAGAAATTAATAAAATATAAAATATAAATTTTTACCCATAAAACTCATCTTTCAATTTTCCTCATGATGAAATTGAGCTTTTGGGGCAAAATAGTCCTGTTAGTCAACTTGAGAAGGTCTAATTTGTCAAAAAGGTATGAAAGTGCTTGGATTGAATTGTAAATACTTACTTGAGGACATTAAAACATACCATGAAAATTTTAAGTCTTTTATTTTTGTTTTTGACTCTTCAAACTCCTTGGAACCTGTATTAGGCCATTGTTAGGGTTTATGAATAGTCTCATGAAGATGACCCTAATGACCATTATTTGACACTTTATCTCCATTTAAATAATTTAAAACCATGTAGGGAAATTTTTAAGTTTTATAATCACCTCTTTATATCCTCCTTTACCCACTTTAATACAAAAACCTACAATTTCCTTAATATTTTAGGTACATGTCTATAATTGTATTTCTAGGCTTCTTGGTTGTTGGGCCTATAGATTGAGTTTTGTTTAGGTGGTTTTGGTTTTATTTATTATTATATTAAGGATAATTAAATTAATTTTAATATATTTTAACTATACAAACCCTTTAAAATTTTCATCCAATCAAAACATGTGTGTTTTCCCTCATTCTACCTATGAAAGGCCTGTAGGTGCACTTTTAGGATTAACACCTCTATTTATTATGGTTTTTCCTCCTTAAATAATTTTGAAAAATGGTGAAAATATATATAATATCCCCCCATGTTTCATGAATTTATCCTCATTTTTTTATTCAAGAAAATTGATCAGATCAACTCATTCGGTGTTTGCCATGCTACACATAGTCCATTTGGGTATGTATTCCTTACACAACTTTACCATTTTGGTATGTTGGTGGTTTGATGTAGGAGTTATAGAGATATATACTTATTATATATACTTATATAAATTAATTTAATAGTTTTCACTGATTCTCCACATTTATCTTGTCTTTTTTAACCCCAAATTATAGACCAAAGTGTCTTGAACCTTGTTCATTACTAACTGCTTGTGTACAACTAAGTGTACATTTGTTCTTTCAGGATTGATTCTAAAAGCCATTGAATTTTTTTTTTGGGAAATTTATTAATATGTATGGACTATATATATTCATGATAGATTAATATTTTATTGTTTTATTGAGATTACAACTTTAAATGCATAGAAAACCTCTTTCTAGGTCCTAGAAACCTATCAAAGCTTTTCTTAGGTGTACTTCACCATTTTGATGATTTATTTTATTCATACATAAATTTACCATTTAAAAATATTATTGTAATATATTTACACTTTTTTTAACTTCTTTAGTTCTCTACCTCTCATAAAACTTGTCTTTTTTAGCCTAGTTTATAAGCATACATGTACGTGCCCCTTCTAGGCTTAATGCCTTCTTCACTTAGTTTGGATGATCCAATGAAGGTTAAGGTTAAAAAAACTATCCCATTTGAGAATATTTATAATTTATAAACATATAAAAAAATTTAATCCTTCCCATATCTAATTTATAGATCTACAAGATATTAATATGTATGTGAATACATCAGTCTTTTGTCATGTCTATTTTTCATAGCTTAGAGGAATATTGATTTTTTGGTTGAGGTTTTATCACCAACATGAATAAATCAAGACTAATTAGGTTTATATCATCAACATAACTCCTCCAATAATTCATTAGGAACTTGATCATTAGCCACAGACCTATGTTCTCTCTTTTACACTTAGAAACTTTGTTGGATAACCCTGAGACCAAATAATCTTCATGATTTATTATCTACTACTTGAGTAAATTTATAGGAGGGAAGTTATGTTGTTAGATATTATTTTATATTTACTTGAATCAATTAAACATCCAAAATAACCAAATCCCTTTATGTAGCCTCTCATATAGGTCTTCAACTCATTCAAAGTGAAGGCTTTGTCCTCGATTATAGCCATGTGCCAAATTAGTGATGGGAAATGGAGTGAGAGAATTATTATGATATTTCATAATCCTATAAAAACCTCCATTCATGAAAATGAGCTCAAAAATTCTAGGAAACCATCCAAAATCAAGCTTCTAAGAATTTAGAGAGGGTTTAGGACATCTTATTTTGTTAAGGATGACTCATAAAGCTCAAGGGATAAAACTCCTAACTCCTAGTATGAGTTGTAATGGAATAAGGGTCCCCTCCTTCCCCTAAGAGTATTGGCTCTAATCTTCTCTCTCCTTTATGAACCAACCTAAAACTATTGACCTTTCTAACCTTTCCAAGTAGACCTATGAAACCTGATGGAGAAATGGTATACATTTTTGCCTTTTCTGAGCATGTCACTTCTTCTCAACCATGGATTTAAATCTGAGGAGACGAGAGAGATAAATGGAGAATATTATGATTTTATCTTCAATATAAACCTTTTTCCAAGAGACTTTTATAGGAATTTTTTCCTTAAAAAATTACTTGTCCTACTTTTTTACCCTATTGGAGTTGATGGAATAGGTAGATATGGAGTCTCCCTTGACCTATGTAGTGGTATAATTATATACTAAATAAGTTACAACATTTATTTCCCTATCAATTATTCATTATGTCTTATTTTAATGTTATAAATTATCAATAGCTCATTATAAAATAGTTTTAGCATTGGAAAAGTAATATCAAGACATCTTGGACAAGATGTATGGTAAGGTACATATATCATGACATTACACAAGTGTTAAATGACATAAAATACATATATACAATGATATATACCTTCATGTTTGATCTTTCCTAGTAATTATCATTACAACATTAGAGCATGCCATAATACCAAAGGAATGAAATACCTTAATCTTTCTAAAATTAGTTTAATTTCTCCAAAATACTTGAAAATGTAATGTTGTCAACTCACCAACTTTATTCCCTAGTCTTCTTGCTTAGCTTGGAATACATTATCTTTGTGGAGGGTCACGATCTCCTTATCTCCACCATGGTTTACTCTTTTCCATGACTTTCACAATAACCTAAACATCTCCAAAGTTACCTTAATCTATGATAAAAACTTTGGATATGACCACCTTGAGTGAATTCTATGAAAACACTAGTTGTTTTGACTCCACCTCTAACTAGACCACACTTATAAGGTACTCAGAATTCTACTAGGAATAATACAATGTTTACCACTATGAATCCAACCATGACCAAAAAAATATCCTTTATATGAATATCAAAAAATTTAAGAGCATGATGGGAATATTTTGAAATGATATTAACTAATGGTGGCCAATTTTAGCTAATAGATATAGTGAGTTATCACTAAATATTTTAGAGATCTGATAAGGGCCCAACCATAAGGTATCAAGTTTTCTCTAATATCCATTTTTATCATGAAACTTGTCCTAAAGAAGGGATAAATAAAATAATAATAAGGATTTGACTTTGTTTGAATTGTAAAAATAATGTTTAATGACTCATTAGTGTTTTCTAAAATGACTCAAGGCTACATCACATTGTTATTCTAGTTGTATCAAGTTAAGGAGATGAGATTTTCTTTTATTATCAGTTTCTAGATATTTTCTCACAAACTATAATGTGGGGATTCTTAGGATCACCATAAAGATAAGGTATTCACTATAAAAAAGATGATATGGTGATATACCTAGGGATGACTTATCTCTTGTCCTATTAGAACATAATGCAAATTTCAACACATTATGCTAGTCCCTAATGTTCTTTGCCAAGATTTCAATAATTACATATAACAAGTTATTATTCATTGATTAAACTACCCCATTACCTTATGGGAAATAATTATATAAGAACTTGAGGATTACCTAATTTTCATAAGCATGTTAGTAAAGTGGAGATAGGATAAAGCATGACCATTATCACATGCTAGAGTGAAAGGAATACCAAACCTGGTGAATATTTGTTCCTCAAGGAAATTGATTATCATGTCCATTGTGTAATTATTAAATGCTTAAAAAATGGTCTAATAGGTTTATTAGTCAGTTCCTATAATAATTAAATTGTGTCCTATAAATGAGTTAGCACTCATAGCTCCAAAAATGCCTAATCCCCATTTTGTGAATGTTCAGACCTAAATAACCAGTTGTAGTGGCATAATAGGGGTATGTTCTTAGTGAATGAAATTTTGGTATGTATGTCAGATCCAAATGTAATTATGATAAAATTTAAAAACATGTAAATAGTAATAGACTTCTCTGAGTATTTAATAGGCTATGACACTACTAGAACCATGACCAATTCCATATTTCCCTTGGAAACACTAAGTACTTCATCCACTTCTTCTTTATTTAGACATATCAAATATATGCCTACATAATTACTCATGTACCATACACTAATTTAATCATGAATATATTGATTTTTACGCATAATTGTCTACTTTGAGAAGAATTTAGGTGGCTTGGTCACTCATTTTTATAGCAAATAATATACTATGAATTGATACCAGTTACTGTCTATGATATTTTTCACCATATAGTGTAGGAAAATGATCTATGGGTCTACTTTAACCATTTATTTACTAAATAATTGACATATAACTATCTTCATTTTTTAAAATTCTAGGTCAAACTCTTGGATAATGTTCATTTACATTCTATCCATTTCACCTAACACATTTTACATCAACATAGCTTTTATGATTGGGTCAAGCATAATGGAAAACACTTTGTAACATAATATATAGTTATTTATCTTTTTGACCAATTTCATTAGGGAAAACTATTTTTTTAAATCATTAAATATATTAATTCAACATTTTAGAGTGAATAAGTCATGAATGAGATAGGTTTTTTATCTCTAACTTCTATCATTTGTGTCAAAACAACAACACTTTAGTGTTCTAATGTGAAATAATGAATGTATAAGCATTGTGTACAATAATGAGTGATAATTAATGATGTATTTATAATCAATGTTTTTATTTGATAAAAAGTGGTTGTGTTTTAGTCATCCATTAAATCTTGACATCCTTATTTTTCATTGTTTTTAGTGGTTGGGCTATCTCTACAAAGTTTGACATGAACTTCTTTATGAAGTTGATCTTGTCAAAGAATGAATTTATCTCTTTTATACTATTAGGTTGCATGATTTTTAGGATTTCCTATACTCTTTTTGGGTATATTTAAATGACTCATTATAAAATTATGTGACCCAAAAATTTACCCTCTATCAACTCAAATATGCACTTCTTTAGATTCAAGTAGATTTCAAGTTCTCTACACATGTGTAATATTGATCTCAAATCCTTCACTTGGTATTCTCATTCCATGGAAAAGATAATTAATTAGACCATGTAGATGATAATTCAATTTTAATCAAATTTGTGAATACATTGTCCATGGTACATTAACAGTAGCACACATATTGATTAGGCCAAATAACGTCATTTTTTACATGAATGTGTGTCATTTTATTTTAAACAAGTCTTTATTATGTCCTCGTAGTTGACCATTACATGATTTTATCCCAAACACATGTTTAGAAACAACATCATTTGAGATTCATTCATTATCTATAAGACTTCATCTAGTGAAGGCGATGGGTAGTTATATTTATCTAAATCTTTTCTTAGGTTTAAAAATTCTACACAAAGTCATATCTCTCCTTTATTCTTTGAAACTGGCACTAGATTAACTACCCATGTGGAGTGCCTACTGGGAAAGATGATTTTGGTTGAAATTAGTGTCTACACTTATTTTAATATTAAAGGCTCTATCAATAGATTCACTCACCTTTGCCTTTGATGATATGGTTTAACTCTAGGATTGAGAGGGATATTATACATGATAATGGAAGTGTTTAAAAATTTCAAATACTCTTATCTCAATCCCATAACATTCTTGAAGTCCTATATGTCTGTTACAATACCTTGTTTTTTATTTTGAATGTAGCTTGTGCCTAAAATCACATTTTTTTATTCATTGGCATTTCCTAGATTGTAGTGTTGGTGCGAGAAACCTTTACTAAGAGTTATTTTTTATTTTTAACTTGATATTCCATGTCAAACATCCTTTTAAGTGAGACCATGAAATTTGGTATACTATTAGTTTTCAAATTGTTTGCCCCTTCGTTGTCCATTTTAAATTATTTTATGTCATCTTTATCAATAATCTAAACTTTAAACACATTCATGTTTGTGATGAATTTGATGATATGTTGTTCAGTCTTGAATACCTCGAGTTTATTGATATTATCAAGAACAAAAGGAATAAAGACTAACTTAACTTAATAATTTCTCAACATGGAGTCATAAATTGGTTTGAAGGTGCTCGTAGGTGTTGCTAATGAATTCATCATATAGTTTCTTCTAGGAGGTAATGTATAAATATTGAATGCATATAAATCCTGTATTAAATTCCATACATGTCTATAATACTTAGATAAATTATTATTGTTACAAGCATAATGGATTCTTTCCTACTTGACCTCTATTTCAAATCACTAATTACCTTGAGATTCTTGACATTCTTCCTAAGAACAAATTGGAGATCATGAGCTAATGATTAATAGTTAGCCATATTATTTGTGAAATCATATTTTAGGTGAAATGTAGCCAAGTATGATTTCCTTCATGGATTGATGAGTTGATACCTAAAAGTGTACCCACTCTTGGTCTTAGAGCCATCATGTTTTAGGGTCCACAAGTGATTCTTAGTTGTGTATGTCTAAATTCAATAGGTAAGTGATGCAAAAATGTTGACCTCTTCCTTCATTCTCTAAACATCTAACATGCATACACTTTGTTAATCACCTGATAACAACCTTATGTTTTGGTCTTTGGTAACATAGGTAGGTTTTGGGATGCTTAGGATGGTATTGTTTTCAGTCTAATGGATTAAAAACTAGTTTTTTTCACTTGAAACACCATGTTAAAGGTTGTTGGTTTCTATTTTGGGCATACTTAACACTAATGAGAGATGTTAACAACCATGTTATACATTCATATCATCCTACTACATACTCTTATATGTTATGTAAATGTTATGAAATGAAGTCATGTTGGAGGCATAAAATAAATCATCCTCATCTATATGATCTAGCTCATCACATTTTAATTTTATTACATGGTCAGTATGTTAATGTATAAATTCACATAGGCTTTTGATTCTTTCTAAATCATGTAAACCCATGATTCAAATTATTTATATAAGATTTCATTCATTTTGTTATACTCCATGATAATCTGATTTATTTTTATATCACACTTAATTATGGTATTATTGGGTATACATGCCATGGGAGTGAAATATAGCATAAATTGTTTGCCATGTCTCTATTTAGTTCTCTAGAACAATCTCTACTTAGGAGTATATTGTATCCATCAGATATATCTACTAATTGAATATTGATGAATTACTACACTCTTGGATTGGAATCCAACTACATAAGAATGTGGTTAAGATCACCAACAACTCTAGCCTTTTAATTTTCCATTTGAACAACCTTTTTATCTGAATTTGTAGGATTCAAACATAATTTATGGAAAATTTCATATGGCATTATGTTGTTAGAAACACCTAAATTTACCAAACAATTGTGTGATTTTTACAAAAATTATGGATTGCTATGGAAAAAATAGGAGTTTAAATTTTGTATTTGTGTATTGTAATGTAATTATAAACTCTCCTATTGGATTATTTCCCTTTAGGAGTAGATAATTATTCCATTAACAAGTCTTTCTAGTTATAAATATGGAGAAAACAAAACATCATTATATTGGCCTTAGTTTTACTCGGGTCATTTACAATGTTGTATCCATGTTTGTTTTGTTCCATCAGTTTCTTAGTTTATGGGGTTGTATCATTGTTATTCAGTTTATAAGATGTTTTATGTCCCTTTAGTGTAAATAGAATGTTGTTTGAGTTTTTGTTTGGTATAACATGAGTTTTACTTAGAGGAGTAGAGGTAGTTTAAAAAATCTGAAATTTACTACTCAATTAGTATTTGTTTCCCTTTTGAAACTCTTTAAAAACATGGACTTGATCTAAGTTATCCTCATGATTATTATCAATTTTAAATGGGAACCTATATGTTTATAATACCATGATGGTTCTAGGATTTCCCCCACCTTGTCTTGGGTTATTACCAGGTGTAGGGACTATCTAAATGTTATCCATCACTTTTTAGAAGATGTTTGAGGCTAAGATGAACTCAACACAATAAATTTCAGCATGATAAACCATGTTGTTTAACCTAAACCTAGTGTTAATGTTAAATTAGATACATTTACTAAGTTAAATCATTATTGATATTTATTTAATTTGCATTGTCAAGTAGACTAGGCAAGCCTCCACTTTTGGTCATTATGTTACACTACCCATTAGAGCTATGGAAGTTCAAGTTTATGTTTTGTGATGTGTTTCATAGCTTGGTTATTATTTTGAGGCACTTGTATCCAAAAAATTAATTATCATTTTTTAACTATTGAAACATCTGCTACAAGTTTTCCACTTCTAGGTTCACAGTAGCATTTTGTTGGTTTTTAATTTGTAGTAGTGGGTTTTACACAAGTGTCATAACATTTAAATACTTATGGAAAATAAGATGTGATTATTTATGGGTTTTTTTGATATTAATATGATTATTTATAAATGATGGGAGAACCTATTAATTTATACTTGAAGTGGCATAACCACTAGTGCCAAACATGGTAACAATATTTTTGTATGTGATAATAAAAATTGTTATTGTCTATGATAATGCATTGTTTTGAATCATGTAAGATTGAATATTAGGTATGTAATTCATGGGAATCATATTTTATATTGGGTTTGGGCTTGAATACATGGAACATGGGTTCATGTTCATTATCAATGTATTTTTAATTAGAAACCAATTAATCATATGAATTTGACTATATGTAATTGACTACCCTACATAAGGCAAGGGACTAGATCCATAATTGTATGACATCGTATTTATTCAATGGTGATTACTTCATGATATGAAAATCATAATGTTGTATGTGCCAAAAGGGTCCTACACATGAATATAGAGGTCATAGGGTTTAAGGCCCTTAAGTAAGTTTGTACAATAACCACCTTTGTTTATGTATAAGGAGTTTTTAGTCATTTGTAGATATTTTGGAAACACACACTGAACATTCTCATTAGTTCATTACACTCATGTTTAGTTTTAGAAGACTAATGGTAAAGGATAACAAGGTCTATAAGAACTAAAAAGTGGTTGATAAAGACCATTTTAAGGTCATTCCAAGAGGTGATAAATCCATAAATAAATTATAAACACCAAATATAGGCCATTAGATCAAAATTATATGAGAATAGGTGAAAATACATATCCTCATGATCAATTTGAGTTCATATAATAACATCCTCAAAATATTGAATATGTTCTTTAATAGTGTAGATGTCACGATGGGCATACCTAGTGTAAACATTTTCTTTATTTTTTGGTAAGTCATGGGTAACCCATACAATGGTGATAGGTCAATTATATCTACCAAGTGAAGCTTGACCCATTATTTTGTTTTGAGGGGTAGATAATAGAATAATGAAAGGAAATACAATAGTTGTAGGTGAGATACTAGATGATAAAATTTGTGTTGCTTTTTATTCTCCTTTGTTTGTTTTAGGTTTGATATGTTAAATGAGTTGTAAAAAATCAAAGACAGTTCCAATAGACTTTGATTGGTGATAATTTTTCAATTTTCTAGCTTAATGGTTATAACACTTCAGAATGGGCAACACCTCTAACATTTCAAATTTTAAATGTTTTGGTTAAAAGTTTTAGTTTTAGAATTTTTCTGTCAATAGTCATCCTTATAGTGCTATTATGTTGATTTTCCTTTTGGCACTAATCTCCAAATATAAGATATTGGGGTGGTTATTTTGTCCATCCTCCCCTAAAAGGAGGCCCATGAGGGGTCTCCCCAAGGTATATATCTACTCAACCATGGTGTATGTGTTTTAATCAATTAGTCATTGTGAATAGTTCTAATTCAAGGGTCCTCTTAGTTTTGAATATTTTAATAAAAATTTAATTTATGACTATTTAAGGTATAATTCGATTGTCATTATCTTGTTCATGTGGGGTTTAATCATGTTTTAGAGAACAATGACTTGAAAACATATTTTTCCCAAATGAAAATTAGAATGTTTTTAAATAAAATTAAGTATAAATTATTTTTTAAACATTCATTGAATTTATGTTTATTTTAAAATGCATTAATGAAAATAAATGATATTTAGTAGTCAATATTTATCATTCAAAGTAGATTACATGAGAAACTAATCTAACCCTAGATTAATAGATTAATAAAAAAAGAGTAAAATAAAGGGGAAAGAAAAAAAAATATCTATTGAAATGAAACTATAACTAATTAGTTTCATGAAATGTACCCATAACTGATCCCACATATAGATAATATCAACACAACCAATAACAAGAATCAATGCCAAAGTTCGAATGGATAAAAAATAAAGAATTAGAGTGACACCACCACCATTTAGATGTGTAGGTTGTTGTCACTTGGATTTTCACCCTTTGAGGAGATGCCTAATTTCTCCTCATCCAAGTGGCATAATGGAAACACTTCTAGGCTTGTGGGTAGCCTTAGGATGAGGTGAATCTCTAGATAGGGCTAGCTCCCTTGATATACCACTTTGGATTGAAACTACACCTAAAATTTTGGGGTGAAAAGGGAGAGAGAAAATTAAAATAAAACTATCATAAGGGAGGTGATATACCAAATATATTTATGACTTCCAACTAGATTCATGTTACACATGAAATTAAGGGACAAACTAAACATACATTCCTTCAATTTACATCTTCTCATGTCAATGTTACATTGTGACGTTATGGATGAATGCACAAATATAGGATGACTAGACAAGAGGCATTGAATGGCACTAATGAAAATACTAACTCACTCAATCCTTGAGATTTCCTATAACACTTCACATGCCCTATAAGAAGAAGCTTTTCAACTACAAATAGGATGCAAGAATGAGGCAACATGCTAAGGAATCCATAGTCTTCACAAAGAATGATATAAAATTCATTAAAAAAAACTAATAATAGTCATGAATAGGTAAAAATTAGTATTATTATTGATAAAATTGTATGAAAATGAGAAGGGATTCACCATACTCAAGTAGAGCATAAGTTATAATAGCCAAAATGGCTAGTTCTTATAGTATTTGAGAGAGAGAGAGGAGAAGAGAAAAGTGTAAGGGTCATAAGGACACCATTAATGTTCAGATAATTAGTTAATTATGCATGATAAGAGTATATGGGATGAAACTTGTAAGGATAAAAATTACAAATGTCCATCTAAGTCATCAAACTCTTACAAAGTGGCATAAAACTCCTCTTGACTGGCTCAAAAAATTACCTTCATGATTTGAGCTTATTGAACGACTCATAACTAAATAATAATAGTTAAAATAATTTTAATAAATGGGAGTTATTTTAAAAATGTCTCTCCATGTATTTTTTTGAGGCTTGGTTCTCTAAAAACTTCCCAAAATGAGCTATCATCATCTGTTGTAAAAAAATTCCTCTTTCATGTACCCTATACACTTGGCCTAAAAATTGGAATAATTTTTACATTAAAATCCATGGGATGGATTTAATGACACCTATAAATACCCTCCATGTACTTATAAGCATCAATAATGCTTTAAAATCATATCACATGAAGTTTTCCACCCTTCTCACTAGCTTGTCCACTAGACCAATTTTGACTGGATGATATGAGAGCTATTTTTTACACACTTATATGTATTTTAAAATAATTAAATGGAAATATATAATATTCCATCCAAACTTTATTTCACCCTTAGACTCCTCTTTTATCCTACATAATGCACAAAATTGTCAAGAAAATCTTATTTTATACCCTGCCTGTACAAGTCCATACAATTAAAAAGTATGGGATGGATATTTATTGAATCATATACAATTTTTAATAAATTTCATGAGAAAACTATTACATTATAATGAATCTCCACCTTAATTTCTCAAATTAGGTCTTGACTAAGGGTTTGCAAATGGTTTTAGCCCTATTTTAACTCTTAAGCTTTGCTCAAAAATATATAACATATACCTTGAAATTTTTTTAATAATTTTTTTTCTTAAATACCATTAATAACCTCCCAAAACTCATTTGACTTCCATTTAATGCTTCATAAAATATATGAGCATTTGAAATTCTCTTATTGAGTTTGTTTTCCTCTTTTCCTGCATGCCTAAGAGAGTTTTGAGTTCAAAAGTGGATTATTTATGGTTTATATGACTTAAAAAATATTTATTACCTATATTAAGACCATAATAACATGATAAAGTAAATTTTAATTCTCTACCATGTTTATATGGGAAGTTGGCCCCTCATTTGAACTTTAGGCTTAGTTATGTTTAGTAGGCCTGAGTTGTCCTTGAAGCCCAAAATGGATCATCATGTCTTCCCATAAAAAATATATTATTGAAAAAAATTTATATGGTCCCAAAAATATGTACTAATTTATTTATAATCATACTTAAGGCTAGAAATGAAGGTGATCTCTTGTTTGGGTTCTAGCCTAAAACACTGCCTTTAGGCCTGCTTACAAATGTAGCAATCTAGACCCTATTGATTGGTTCCCTATTTAAGTGAGGCATTAATCATGTTTCCCTATATGTTTTTCAAACCCATAAACCTTCCTATGAGGTTTAACCATCTTTTTATATATCCATTTCACCTATTTTCTCCAAACTATAGGGTTTATGCACCTAGGAAAGTGCCCTCTATCTAAGATAAAGTAGAGGGAACTTACCCTATTTGTCTAGGAAAAATAAGTATTTGAGGATATTCCAAAATTTACTGGGGAATTATACACCAATAAATAGATTTTTATCATGTTAATATGCCCCTTCAAATTCACAAAAACCAAAACAAACTCCTTGTTTGATAGATTATGTAGGGTTCTTCCTGAGGACTATGTTTTACACTTGGAAGTGCCTTCAATTTTAATTTTAATCCATTGTGAGGGTGTTTTTAGGATACTATGACCATAATTTGTGTGATTCATATTTGCATAACACTTAAAACTCTCACATATCATTTCTCATATTTTGCCTAATCAAGGCTAAATACCAAACCTTGACTATGTTCTGTGTTTTACAAAAGTTACATGTAGGTCATTTTCCATTATTTGGACCTTAATTCATGTTATAAAACATACTTGAATATATATTATCTATTTAATAGGTATTTTTACCTTAATTCATGTCTTATAACCATTTTCTTCACCCATTACCTATCTTAGTCACCCTAGCTGAGTGTATTTCCTTTTCAATAGTGACCTGTAGGTCATCAAGCTCGTTGGAGTTTGGAAAAACATTGAAATTATCCTTCCTTAAGACTTTAAAGTCATTTTATATTTGTTTTTACCTGACCCTTCACCTTGTATATCCTCAATCATCATTTAGACACCATACTTTGCCCATTATATGTCTTAGTCAACATTGTCAATTGTGTTGGGCAAAATGAAACTTTGTAGGTGAATTTTCCTCCCTTGAAATTTGAAACATAATTGATCAATCTAATGAAACAATTTTAAAAAAAAATTTATCTTATAACATTAGTGGTTTTGTCTCAAACTTGCATGTTGGATTGAGTGATCATATAATTGGTTATAGGTGTGCTTTTCCATGGAGTTAGGCACAACTGTAGGCTGAATTACATATTTTAGGCATTATTTACATGCCTCATGTCCTTATTTAATTCCTTAACACTATGATATAAATATATTAACTCTTATATATGGTTATCAATCTCAATCCCTTTGACAACCCTATAACTAGCTTGTAAGCTTTATTATGGTGAGCAGGGGACCTGTAGGTGCATTGTGGGGTTCAAAACGTCATATACCAAACCAATCTTGATGATGTTCATGTTATTAAGTGTTTTTAAAACATTAAGGACATTAAAAACATAAAAGTGTACCTTGTTATCACCCTAAATTACTAAGGTCACTTTGGATCACCAAGCCTATAGAATTTACTACCTAGAAACAGTCATAAATTGGCAACCTTGGACCTTAAAAAACCAAACCCCACTACTTTATTTTTCCTTAAAATTTGGTATATCTCATGTCCTATATAGGGACTACAAGACTAAGTAATTTTAAGGCATTAATATTTTGTGTAACTATGTTTTATGTTATCCCTAAAATGTTCATGGACCTCTATTTTGCATTTTTAGGGAACTAATCCCAGAGCTAAGTCATTTCATATTTAAAGGTATTATATCCTTCCATTTGTCATTCTATATCCTCAAATGGGTCTGTCATGGTCAAATTTTCATGCTTAAACTTAAGGATAACGTTATCATTCATTATGAAACCTCAAAATAGCTCCCCAAATCTATGTGGTACCACCTATACATGGTCATTCTATAGTACATATAGATTTAGCTTAGGTAGTGGTCATGAAATGAGAAATTTGAATTTTAATTTGAATTTAGTGGTCCAAAGTCTCTCTCAAGACTTTAAAATTGACTCCTTATGTTTCAAAATGATAGAAACCACTACCAAATTTATCATCATACCATGACCTCATCATGGAAACCCCTATAAGTGCACCTTGAAAGGTATACAGGTAGAGAATGCAACATTGTGAGTAGTGAGTGGATTTACATGCTTATGGTCAATTATAATCTTTCACAAAGGTCTCAAATGGATTAATCTCAAATTCAAATACATTAAATCATTACTAAACCTCCTTATCATATGTAATTCTTCATGAGGACACTTATAAATACACATTAATGGTTGCTTGACTATATTTTATTACATATGACTATGATTCCATGAAGATTTTCCTTGGGAAAGGATATTTAGAGGTTAAAGTGACCAAGATAATATGTAATAATGTTAAAAAAAACATATTCACTGACGAAGACCACCATCAAAATAATAAAATCCTTCAAATGGTGAAAAACTATCTGTTGCATAGAAAAGTGTTCCCTCCTACAACCTAAGATGATTAGCATATAAAAACATCATGAAACTTTAAAAAAATAATGATAATAATTTCAATATGATTTCAACATCATCTAACATCAAACTCAATAACTGGTTCATATGAAATTTCTCAAACCAAGGCAAAACCTATAGGGTGCATAAAATAATAGAAAAAACATACAATCAAGTTGATAAGGATGGTTAATGAATAAAATTACACAATTACTCATAATATTTATATGAAAATTAAGGTCTCTAAACCTCCCCAAATATTTTGATATGAAACCTCCTCTACTAGCCATACCAAGTACAAACTTGAAAACTATTTTTGCTTGCCAAGAATGGTGAAAAGGGAGTGGAATAATTTTGGGCCAAAAATGGCACTTCTAAAGAATGTAAATAACTTATATGGATCTAATGAATATTAAGAGTCATATTAAAACATTATCCCATGTTTTACACTTCCCAATGAGTTGTATAAGCACCAAACTCTCTTTTTTCTCAAGAAAACTACCCTTTCTTTTGAAGAACCTACCACCTTTCAGTTATGTCAATTGATTAAGACATTTTGAGACATATGGGATTTGAAATAATATTTTACAACCTTAAAACTTCCCAATAAATCCATACAACTCATTAAATGACCCTTTTTGACCTTAAAATGACTCAAAATGACTAAAGGGACTAAAATAACTATGGACCAAGGCTAGTACACCATTTAATGAAATTAATTAACCTATAAAAAACCTTATGACATATTTATTATACCCATCAAACAAATAAAATTCAATGGTTTACCTAGGGGTGCCTTAATTTGACCTAAAAGTCAAATTTCGTTAACAAATTGGTGACTCATAGGGGTAGTATGCCTACTATACGAACTAGACTAGTAGCCTTATGAGTCCATTAGGATTAAGGAGACATATGAAGTATGAGACAAAAAAAATGACTTTGAAAACAATATTTGATCAAGATAAGACCACTTGACTACCTCAAACACACAAAATAAAGGACACACATAAGCAAAACAAACACACTAACAAGACACACACACATGTGATCAAGTTACTTAGGGAAAATGGAGAACAAACTAATACACAAAAATAGGAACTAAGCATACCCCCTTTCCAAGATTAAAAGGAAATATTATTGAATCATCTTCAGGATGGGATGAATCCTAGTCCCATGCATGTTTCTCCTTGGATTGGGTTCTTTGTAGAGCAAATCTATTCCTTGGCACTTCACGTGATATGATCTCAAGTAGATCATCTTCAAATAGGTCTCCAATGTAGATATATTTCTCTTTAAATTGTACACTTACCTCATACTTCTACCTATTCTTCATCTCATGATCATCTTGTATCTCTTTAGTAGGCGTGGCTTCAAGAGGAGTAGTTTCATGTTCTTTGGAAGATTGAGGCCAATAAGAGCTTGTGCCATCCTTCAAAAGATGATTTATTTCTCCCAAATTTTTGAGAGGATGATATCCCATCATGATGACTTCAAAAATATCATCATAAAATGTATATGATTCTTTAAGGGATAAATTTGAAAGGTTTCTTTTCCTTTGTATACTTACTTGAGTGCGAATGCTACCTTCTCTATATTTGACCAGATCATATCCTCCTTGAAGAAGAATATAGCTTGATCCAATTATTTCAAAAAAATTATCCAAAGGCTGATTTGGAGAATTTTATTTCCCATCCATGATATATTTTGAAGTGATGGAAGATCTAATGATCATTTATTCCTCTTTGAGAAAAGGAGAACATTCTTCCTCATCAACCCAATTAGAAATTTCAACACAAGATACCACCTCTTATTCATAATTTAGGACCTCTTGAGGGATCTCAAGTTGAATCACAGCTACCACAAAATGACTTTGACTCTTAAGGCCTGAAAGATCTTCCATTTCATTCTTTGTGTTTTCAAGACTAGGCATTTTGAAGTCATGTGTCTTAGTCTAATGAGGATACCAAGGAGCTAGACATTATTCAAACAAGAGTTCTAAGTTTTTATCGACTAACTAACCCTCCTTAGGTTCTCATACCATTTCTATATCAAGGAAAAGTGTGATGGGGTGAGGACAATATGAACTAGATAGTGTAAGTGGCACATAGAACTCAAAATTAGATTGAGAGTGAAAAGTAGGAGACTCTTTTGGAAGCTCTTGAGGAAGGGGAGGCAAAAATTCAGCTAAAGAAACTTGATTTTTTTCTTCCACTTGACAACCACTTCATTCACATATGATTTATTTTGAGGAATCTCTTGAGGAAGGGTGTATGGGGTGTGTTTATTCATAATATCTTCTTTTGGGTTTAAACCTTCCATTACACCGTGAGTTATCCATTCATCTTTGCCTCTAACTCTTCAATTTCTTTGACTAAGTTCTCTTGGAAAATTATTTCTTGTGGCTCATATGAATCATCATGAGTATGAGTAATACATGATGGATGACATGGAACACAATAATCTTCTTAATAAAAGGTGGGAGAGACTTTTAAAGGATCAAATTCATTCTCAACTTCACACTCCTTAACAAGACTTTTCTCCTCTTTCTTTCACCATGTCTCCACTATCTTATTCTAGCTTAGAATGTTTGGATTATAAGTTTCTTTTTGAGGTGGTGGGGATGAAATGTGAAAGGGAAATGAGGGCTTGAATTCTAATTCCTTTACTTCTAACATGTACTACTTCATATTCATATTAGCCAACTCAATTTTCCTATCAAGATTAGCTTCAAAAACAAGGTTTCTCCCTTTAATTCTCTCTTCTAACTAATTGGGAAAAGGTTGAATTTTATGTCCTTGATTGGGATCATGAGTAGGGATCAAATATGGATAATAAGAAACTTGGGTAAGTGGATATGAATGATGATAGGTTTGGTGAGTTTTCCTTTCATGAACTTCTAGCCTATCCTCTAAGGAAGAAACTAGGTCACTCACATCAAGCATCTCATGTATGAGCCTTTGCCAAATGGATCTCTCAATAGGTACCCACTATATTTTAAACAAATATAATGTATATCTCATCTTATGAAAAATATGAATAGGAACCTATTGATCCCATCCCCTTAAAGTACAAAGCTCTAAAATGTACTTCTCATAGCCCAAGAATGTCTTCTTGAATGTGGAAATGGATTGAGTTGAGAAGTTTTTAGGTTGACTAGGGGGAAAAAGGTATTGAGGAGGATATGTGATTAGTATAAATTATGAGGAAGCTTATAATGGCCATGTGGGAGTTGATATGGATCATAACAAGACTGGTAAAGATCACACCAAGGTTGGTTAAGAACTTGATCTTATTGATAAGGAATGACACAAGCTTGAAATGTCTCACCAACTTATGTAAAAAGGAACTCAACACCAAAATTAGACATGAATCCTCATTTAAAACAAGAACATAAATTAAAATTTTACCAAAAATCTATAAAGACAACCTAGTATACTTGACCAACTGATGTATCTTCAAAGTCACCATTGATGCTTGGATAGATGCCTCTAAACGTTGATTGTTGAGAGACAACACCTAAAATCTCTCATCTTCTTGGACCAAGAATCCCACAAAGCATGCCAAACAAATGTCATAACTTATATTTTCAACCTTTTATGAGATGTCTAAGCTCTCCTCATCTAATTGGCACAATAGAAACACCTCTAGGTTTATGGATAGCCTAAGGATTAGGTGAATCTCTAGATAGGGATAGCTCTCTTGATGTAACACTTTAGATTGAAACTACACCTAAACTTTGGGGGTGAAAAGGATGAAATAAAATTGAAATAAAAATATCATAAGGGAGGTGATATGACAAATATATTGATGACTTCCAACCAATTTTATGTTACACATGAAATCAAGGGACAAACTAAACATACACTCCTTCAATCTACATCTTCTCACATCAATATTACATTATGAGGTTATGGATGAATGTGAAAAGCTGAGAAGACTAGACAAGAGGCCTTTAATGACACTAATTAAAATACTAACTCAATCAATCCATGACATTTCCTAGAACACTTCATATGCCCTGTAAGAAGAAGCTTTCCAACTGCAAATAGGATGTAAGAATAAGACATGCTAAGGAATCCATAGTCTTCACTAGGCAAGATATAACATTCAAGTATAACACACTAATAATAGTCATGAATAGGTAAAAATTATTAGTATTATTTATCAAATGGCATGAAAATGAGTAGGGATTCACCATACTCAGGTAGAGAATAAGTTACAATAGCCAAAACAACTAGTTCTTATAGAACTTGAGATAGAGAGGAGAAGAGAGAAGTCCAAGGTTCACAAGGAAACTTGTAAAGATGAGAGAATTAGTTAATTATTCATGAGAATAGGATATGGGATGAACCATGAATGGTCAAGAAATATAAATGTCCATCCAAGTCATCAAACTCTTGCAAAGTGGCATAAAACTCCTCTTGACTAGCTCAAAAAATTACCTTCGTGATTTGAGCTTATTGAACACCTCATAGCTAGCTATTAATAATTTAAATTATTGGAATAAATGTTAATGATTTTATTCATGCCTCTCCATACATTTCTTAGAGGCTTGGTTCTCTAGAAACTTTTCAAAATGAGTTATAATCATCTATTATTAAGAAAACTCCTCTTTCATGCACCATACATACTTGGCCTCAAAATTGGCATAAATTTTCCATGAAACTTCATGGAATGGAGTGGATGACACCTTTAAATACCCTTAATTTCCTTATAAGCATCATTAATTCTTTAAAATCAGCTCACATGAAGTTTACCACCCTTCTCACTACCTTGTCTATTAGGCCAATTTTGAATGGCTGAGATGAGAGTTATTGTTTACAAACTTATAAGTATTTTAAAATCCTTAAATTTCTATAGAAAGTTATAAAAATTAATAATCTTCCCTCCAAACATTATTTCACCCTCAAACTCCTCTTGTAGCCTACATAATGCATAAAATTGTTAATAAAATCCTATTTTGTACCCTCTATATACAAGTCTATATAGCTAAAAAGTATGCTATGGATCTTGATTGATACCTATACAAATTTAAATAACTTTAATGATCACAATATTCCATTATAATTCATCTCCAACTTCATTTCTCTAATCAGGTCTTGATTAAGGGTTTGCAAGGGTTTTAGGCATGTTTTGACACTTAAGCTTTGTTCATAAAGCTCTGACATCCAAAATACAAAATAAAATCCAATTTTTTTTCTTAATACCATTAATAACCTACCAAAATTCATTTTTCTTCCATGAAATTCCTCATGAAAGATATGAGCATTTGAAACTCTCTTATTGAGCTTATTTTCCTCTTTTCCTGCATGCCTAAGAGAGTTTTGAGTTCAAAAGCAGATTATTAATGGTTTATATAACTTCAAAAAGATTTATTACCTGTATTAATACCATAATAATATTCTCAAATTAATTTTAATTCTCTTCCAAGGTTTGAAAGGAAGTTGACCCCTCATTTGAACTTTAGGCCTAGTTATACTTAGTAGGCCTGATTTGTCCTTCATGCCCAAAATGGATCCTCATGGTTTTCCCTAAAAAATATATTATTTAAAACCTTTTATATTTTCCCAAAAAAAATTTATAATATATTTATAATCATACTTAATTCTATAAATGAAGGTGATCTCTTGTTTGGGTTCTAGGCTAAAACCCTGCCTTTAGGCCTGCTTGCAAACCTAGTAATCTAGACCCTCTTTCTTGGTTCCCTCCTCTAGTAAGGTTTTAATCATGTTCCCATATTTTTTTCAACCGAATACACATTCTTATGAGGTTAAAATATCTCCTTAAATAACCCTTACACCTCTTTTCTCCAAACTCTAGGGTTTATGCACCAAGGAAAGTGCCCTCTATCTGAGACAAAATAGAGAAAACTTACCCTATTTTTATATGAAAAATAAGTATTTTATGATATTAAAAATTTTAAAATTACCTTATACACCAATAAAAATCTTTTTATCATGTCAATAGGCCCCTCAAAAAGCATGAAAACCAAAATAGACTCCATATATGACATACTGTGCAAGGTTCTTCCTGAGGACTATGTCTTTCACTTGGAAGTGCTTCCCTTTTCATTTTAATAAATAGTGAGGGTTATATGAGGTTAATATTAAAATAATTATTTTTATTCATATCTTCATAAAAATTAAAACTCTCACATATAATTTCCCATACTTTGCCTAGTCAAGATTGAATACCAAACCCTAATTGTGTCTTACCTTTTAAAAAAGATACCTATAGGTCATTTTGAATTATTTGGACCTTAATTAATGGTATAAAACATCATTTAGTATCTTTAATTAATTTAATGGGTAATTTTACCTTAATTATTGTCCTGCATCCATTTGCTTTACCCACTATTTGTCTCAGTCACCCTAGCTGACTATATTTGTTTTTCAATAGTGACCTATAGGTTATTAGGCTTGTTGGAGTTTATAAAAACGTTGAAATGATCATAAATTAATACTTTAAAGTCATTTTATATATATTTTTGACTTGAAAATTCACCTTTAATATCCTCAAGAATCATTTAGACACCATACTTTGCCTATTGTCTGTCTCAATCAACATAATCAACTATGTTGGGCAGAATGAAACTTTGTAGGTGAATTTTCCTCCCTTGCAAGGAGACACATCATTTATAAGTCTCATTAAACACTTTAAAAAAATTCACATATTATAACCTTGGTGGTTTTATCTCAAACGTGCATGTTAGATTGAGTGCTCTTACAGTTGGTTGTATGTTTGTTTTTCCATGGAGTTAGGCACAACTGTAGGTTGAATTGCATGTTTTAGGCCTTATGTACATGCCTAATATATTTATTTAAATACTTCACAATATTATAAAAATATATTCACTATTTTCATTCTTTACAAAAGTTATATACCAAGGTTATCAAAATGACTCCCCTTAATAACCCTAAAACCAGCTTGTAAGCTTTATTATGGTGAACAAGGGACCTGTAGGTGAATTGTAGGGTTTAAAACATCATATATCAACCCAATCTTGGTGATATTCATGTTATTAGTGTTAATTTAATTAATTAAGGCCATTTAAAACATGTAATTATGCCTTGTTATCACCCTGAAGTACTAAGGTCACTTTGGATCACCAAGCTTATAGAATTTACTAGTTAGAAATAGTCATAAATTGGTAACCTTAGACCTTTAAAAAACCAAAATCCACTGCTCATTTATCCTTAAAATTTATCAGAGGTCATGTAATATATATTAAATGAGATATTAAATCATTGGGATTAATTTATAGTCTTTGTAACTATGTTTTATGCTATCCCTAATATGTTCATGGACCTCTATTTTGCATTTTCAGGGATTGAATATGAGAACTTAGTCACTTCATCATTAAAGATAGTTTATCCTTCCATTTTCCATTATATATCTTAAAATGGGTCTACCATGGTCAAATTTTCATGTTTAACCTTAAGGATAACTTTATCATTCATTCTAAAACCTCAAAATAGCTCCCCAACTCTCTTTGGTACCACTTGTAGGTGGTCATTCTATAATACAGATAAATTTAGCCTAGGTACTCGTCATGGAATGAACAATATGCATTGTCATTTGACTTTAGTGGTCCAATTTCACTCTAAATAATTTCAAATATAACAATTATGTTTCAAAATGATATAAAACACTACTAAATCTCTCATCATACCATGACTTCATCATGGAAACCCCTATAAGTGCACCTTAAAAGGTATGCATGCAAAAAATGTAACATTGTGAGTAGTGAGTGGATCAAAATTATTATGGTAAATTTTAGGATGTAAAAAATGTCTCAAATGGATTCCTATAAATTTGAAATACCTAAAATTAGTACTAAACCTCCTTCTCATGTGTAATTCCTCATGATGACACCTATAAATGAACATTAATGGCTGCCTAAATATTTTTTTGCATATGAATGTGATTCCATGGAGATTTTCCTTGGGAAAGGATATTTATAGGTGAAAGTGACCAATTTAACATGATATAATGTAAACCAAAACATATTCACCCTCCAATACCGCTATCAAAAAAAGAAAAACCTTCAAATGGTGAAAAATTTGCCTATTGCATAGAAAAGTGTTCCCTCCTGCAACCTAAGATGATTAGCATATCAAAACTTCATAAAAATTTAAAAAAATAATTTTAATAATTTTAGGATGATTTCAATATCATATTTCATCAAACTTATTAATTGGTTTGTATAAAATTTCTCAAACCAAGGCAAAACATATAGGGTGCATGAAACAATAGGCAAAAAAGTATAGTCAACTTCATGAGGATGTTTCATGAAGTAAAAGACACCATTATTTAAAATATTTATATTTAAATTAATGTATATTAGTTTAATACAACCTCTCGAAAGTGTTTCATCTCAAACCTTCTCTGATGGTCGTACCAAGTACAAAACTGTAGACTATTTTTGCTTGCCAAGAAAGATGAAAAGGGAATAGGATAGTTTTGGGCCACAAATGGAACTTCCAAAGCATTTAAATCACTTATATGGATATAAATAAATTTCATAGTCATATTAAAACCTTATCTTATGTGGCACACTTCCCAATGAGTTATACAAGTGCCAAACTCTCCTTTTTTGAAGAAAACTGCCCTTTCTTCTAAATAACCTACCACCTTTCAGTTATGTCAATTTATTAATACCTATTGGGACACATTATATATTAAATAATATTTTTTACCCTTTAAACTTCCTAATAAATCTAAACAACTCATTAAATGACCCTTTTTTGACCTCAAAATGACTCAAAATGACTTAAGGGACTAAAATGAGTAAGGACCAATGACATTAATTAACCTATAAAAAGCCTTATTAAATATTTATTATACCCATAAAACACCTAAAATTCAATTTTTTACCTAGGGGTACCCCAATTTGACCTAAAAGTCAAATTTGGTCAACACAAGTAATGAAAGGTCAACTCCACAAATTCGATTAATAGAAATATTCCTTTGAATAACATTATTAGTGATTAAAAAATCATCACTTAGTTACAAATTTTAATATAATAATAGTAGTAGTTCCAAAAAATAGGTGAATAAATTACACTACAAAGGAAAAATTATCTCGTTCAATGTCTCCTTAATTATAATAAATGAGAACCATCCATTTCAAATAGCAATGGGATGGATATTTATAAAAAAAAAATATGAGTAAAGGAAAAAAAATTTCCCCATAACACTAATAATCATGTTTTATGAACTTGAGTGACACTTTTCCTCCTTAAAGCAAGCCCATTTCACTTATCTCTTTTGACACATGCAAAATAGATTAAAAAAAGTTACTTTTTGGTAAGTATGAGTAAAAATAAATTTAAATTATTTAAAATGTCCTTTATAAAAATAATCATGGAAGTGTGAGTATATTTTGATTGGAAAACTTACCCTAAAATTGACTATGACATTTAGAAAATGTCAAAGCTAGATTCTTGACACCATATAAGGTTAAGAAAAAGGGAACTCCAATTTGTAAGATATGAAAGGAACAATTTCATACATTTTTTGGGTCAAAGTTATAAAATTTAAAAACTCATGTTAAAATGTCATTAATTTTAGAAAAAAATAGTAATTTAAAACTTCATAGTGGTTGTGAACTCATAGGACTGGGGACCAAACAAATGATGACGATCCATATGGTCATGCATTCACATTACCATGGGGCTAACCACTGATTGACGTTCACAGTGCACATTAAAAATTAAAAACTAACCCATTAACTTTTATTTTTTGAATAATAAACTTTTTCAAAAGCACATGATATTGTATTTTGGCCCTCCATGGGAGGAGAGGAGAAATAATAGTGGTTTTGAGGAAAACCATGGTTAACCATTAAAGTTTTTAATATGGTGGATGGTCCTTTTCAAATATTTTTTAAAATTTATTTTTAACCTTTATGCCCATTAAAAACATTTTAATTTTTTTTTTTTGATAAATTGAATAATGAAAGGGAAAAAATATGATTTTAGACCTGAGTCCCTTTATCCTTATAATAGGTCACTCCATGGAAAAATAGAGGGTTAAAACAAAAATTTTAGGTGAATTGATAAATATGAAAATTCTCCAAAGGGACGTGGTCTTTCTACCAAATGCATTTTCAGGATCTAGAATGCACACAAGCCATGATATAGTCAAAAAATGGAAATCATACAAGTTTAAATAATTGGTCTAATGAGACATTCAAACATAGATTGGGGGAAAGACTTCGTTTTAGTGCTAGGTGCTAAATATGAAATTTTATTACGTTAACGTGGTATGTCCAATTCAAATGGTTATGCGACATGGTTTGGGATGTAAACTAATATTACTTACCAAAGCATAATGGGTGTTCCAATACAAATGAACCATGAGTTCTAATATGAGTGAAGAAATTAAAAAAAATAGGTTCCCTGATTCAAAGGGATTAATTAGGGCATATAGTGAAAAAAACAACACAAGTTTCACTAAAAATAAATACTAAAAATGGCCTTTTGAATATGTAAAGATTACCTTGATATAGAAACAAATAACTCATTCTTAAATACTAAATACATGTGTTTCATCATAGAAAGATTTTAATTGATGAATAATTACAAGACACATACCAATATTTTTTCATTTGGTGGATTTTTTTTGACTCAAGAATCGTCTTCTATTGTGCTAAGGTGAGATATGATTCAAATTACTTCCTACTAATACATTGTTGACATCAACAAGTTTATTTGGATGATATTTTTTTTTATCCCAAACTACAATTCAATCTATTGAACTAGATACTTATATTCCAAATGCATTTCAAAGGAAACCCAATAATTTGAAATATGGTGCATGCTACCTAGAAAATAAATTAATAAAAATAATATAGCTGAAATTAAAAACTAAAGGGTAGGAAAATATTTTTTATAAATTTTAATGGGTTAAATCACATGAAAGTGTGTCTAACCATCATTTTTAGGCCAATGTTATAATTATAATAGTTTTAGTAAATATTTTAGGTTGTACCTTTTAGATAACTAATTGATTTTGGTAAAAACAATTAATATATATTTATTTTCTTATGTGTTTTTTGGTAAAATGTATCTTTAATGGGAGTTGTACGTCCACTTTTAGTACATAGTTTTAATAGTTAATATCATAAAAAACATATTTTAATTTAAATTCAGTTGATTTTTATGATTTTAGTAATGCTTCCATTTAGCAAGGGTAAGTGAAAAAAATACCAATGATAAGATAAGAGTTGTTGGGTATATAAAAATGATGTCACATTCCTTTTATTGAAAATCTAACATGCAATAAATGTAATTTTCTATAAAACTTTGATTCAATTATTAAAGAGTAAATGGAATAATCCATAATAACACCCTATTGAATATTCCACCATTTTTGGATGCCAAAATTTATAGTTGCTAGAATAATATGTCATTTAAAGCCTTTTGATTAGCTACAACAAAAAAACTACTTTCATTGAAAGCTATAGTACCCTACCTTATTAGGGACTAATAATTTATTGGTTTCATTTATCTAATAAAGTTTTATCAAACCCACGTATTTTTTCAAAACATCCCCACAATTTTATTTGATTTATGTTTTTAATTTAACTTTAGTAATGTCCTTTATTTTTATTATATATATTTTTAGGATTACAGTTCTTTAAATATTTCTTATTTATTTGATAATAAGGTTAATATTTGAGTTTTATTCACCCTTTCAAACCTTAAGGTTTTGATAAATACAATCCTTCTATTATGGATATCTATGCTATCATTGTATAAATTGGTAGGGTGCATATTCCTACCAAAATTTTTATGATAATCTTATCTTCCCAACATATGATCAATAGTGTGTCTTATACACTTATAATCCTATGAGTTTCAAAATAGTTTAGAATATATTCAATTAAATATATCATGAAATCAATATAGTAGCATTGAGTATGCATAAAAAATGGTTCATATTTAGCTATAGAGAGAGAACATTATGTAGGTTTTTTGCTTGAAACTATAGATTGATGATCTCTTACACACCTCCATAATGGAATATTCCATTCCCTTAATTAATTGGTAGATAATTATTATGTGACTATCCATAACATCAAATACCACATGTTAAATTATAATCACTACTACATGCATCTAGTCATATGGACCCTAGGTATGCCTCTATCTATTATGGCTTAAAGTAAACACATAAATTATAAAGTACTTTGGGTATAAAATGTATATAATTATAACAAAACATTTTCCAAATCAATTTATATTATTATTATATTTTAGAATTTGAGTCATAGTCCACATCAACAATACTCTCTGTTATAAAGCATTATTATTATTATCAATCTCCATCTTACTTACCATTGATGAGTAACTATAGGTAGGTGTATTTACTCTCATTCATCACCACTTATCAAGATTTAGGAATGTTATTTAATACAACTAAGATAAACATAATGAAAAATAAGTATCACAATTAGTGCACATGAGGATAATATAATCAAAGTATTATAATGAAGTTCTCAATACAAAAAATAACTATAATTCATGGAAAAAACTTTAATTTTTTTGTCATAACTCAAAATATATTCCTTTTACACATCATAAGATACAATTTTGAACTACCTCACAATAGAATACAATCTATAGTTCAACCACATTTCTTTCTATGTAACCATAATTGGGTATATCATAGAATAGTCATTAACACCCAAACCTTGGTCAATTAAATACAAAATATATAAAAACCCACAACATAACTGGTATTAATTAGTTGTTTATGGGTCTAGATTAGACTATTTACCTATGTGTTTTTATCCTATCTAATATAGCTTCAATCCATTTAACAAGTAATCTTAATGAATAACAATTTATAGACTGCTATTTATAATGAAATAAATAATACTCATTTAAGAATTATGTTCAAAGGTGGTATTCACTAAAAAATCATAATTTTTTCATATAAACTAAGGAAACCTAAAAGGATATTTTTTAACTAAATGCATTTTCTTCTTATAATCCTATGGGTGGGTGAGTACCCACACCCACAAGTTTAGAAGAGGATAATGACTTTTTAAACCCAATTAAAAATTATCCAATTCTAAGTTAACCAAGTTAAACTGATAAACATCATTGAAACAACTATATTATTTGAAACAAAATCTCAATAGAGTAGTTTATTGCCTTATAGGCTCATGATTCCAAATAACAATCTACAACACAACATTTCCTAAGAATCAAAATTAATTACTCTTTTTTCTAAAAACCTTTATCTATATGTGCAGTAATGTGTTTTCACATCCAATAAACAAGATCACAACCTCATAATGGTAATCTCTTAAAATCAAATCTATTTCCTAATTAAAATAATAATGTACAAATAATCATTAAGTTTGAATATAGCATGTTGAGCTAAATACAAGGAAAACATCGACCATCATAAACTAAGTCTATTTAATAGATTAAAAACTCATAAAAAATGTGAATTACCTTGTCATGATAAATTTATATCTTAATATTATTAATCATATGAAGTATAAGTATGTATATTCATATCATGATGTTTTTATCACAATAAAACTTCTATTGTAGTAAAAACTTTGTAATATATACATCAACTATGTTTGGAGTAATGGATTGAAATAACTCAAAAAAATCAATACATAAACCCTAAAATTTATATCACATATGCATAGGATTCCATAACACATTGGTCACTCAATGTCATGCTACAATAATTTAGTGTTTTCCCTTTGTATCAGTCTATAGGCATAACATCTTTCCATAAGTCATTATTTAAAAAATATGTGGTAAATATTCATGTCATGGCTCTATTATTATAATTTTTAGGTCTATTACAATTAAAAAATTATCATTAAAAAAATGGTAATAAATCTAAAACAATGTGAATAAAATCCCTCAATATTGTTCAAACCCTTATATGGTGATTTAATCATAAACATAGAGTTAATTTCATGTCATGACATAATAACAGGCATGCAATAAACTAGAATATGAAAAATATGTACCATAAATAGTATATTGGATTATAAAATTTATTTAAACCTACTCATATTGATCTAACCAAGACAAAGTAGATTATTAAATACATAAATTGTTCGCACTATTATTAAAAGTTTACTTACTTTCCTAGTAAAGCTTCCTTACTAATTTTTCCTTCAAACTGCCATAACCCCAAGCTTATTTTTCATCCCTTATTCTCTAATTCATTATGTCATGTTATTATTTTGAGTTTACTTTCTTTTTTACTTTGTAAAATCCTACAACTAAATAAAAGTTAAAATCCATCACCCACCATCATTTTATCATGCAAACTCCTTTATTTCCCTTTAAAAATTGGCATGAATAATATATTCAAGGACCAAAACTATTTTTTCACTCAAAATTAAACCATATAATACCGACTCAAACCTTGTTGACTTTTCATGTTAAAATAAAACCTAATCATATTTTTTTACTCATACATGTAAATAAATATGTCTTACCCAAGCTCAATATAATAAATCCATGGTTATCACCAACAAATGGTCATGATAATCATATTATCACATAAGTGTCCCACCAATTAATAAATTAAACATATTAGTATTTACATGTAGATTGAAATCTTTACTCTCTCTCTCTCTCTCATAATTTCATAATAATGGTGGAGGTAGAGTAAAAGAAGATCCTACTAGTGAATGAAAAGTAGCTCAACGAAATTCATTATGCATATAGTCAAAGATAGGGAAATGTTAAAAAGATACAAATATAAAAGTAAGAAACATAAGAATAAGTAATGAAAACTCATTTATTTATTATACCTTAAAGCATAAGTAATCCAATATTATTAAGATAAGGATGGTTAAACACAAAAATTATTATGACATAATTTACAATAAATCATTCTTGTTAAAAATAAAACATCATCGATATTAGGTGAATGAATAGATGCTACCAATATGGATCTCAACTATAATATAAGTGTGTGTGTGTGTGTGTGTGTGTGTGTGTGTGTGTGTGTGTGTGTGTGTGTGTGTGTGTTTGTGTGTGTGAGCATGCACATGCATGTCCACACATGCACACATGTGTTGGTCCTTAGTAGGCTCTATGTACTCCTATATTTCATAAACTTTTACCTTGTCCACTATGATGCTCTTATTTCTTAATACTATATGAAGTTAAAACTATATCACATACACCTTAAAAAAGTAGAATTTATTTATTACATTTATATTAATATCGCTAGAAAATTAACTAAAAAATGATATAAATATGAGTATGTTATCCATGCCAAAGTCTATACAATTTAATTATAATAATACATTATTTTTTGAATATATTTGATGGAAATAGATATTCAAAATGGAAAATTAAATATTCCAAGTAGAACAATCATTGTAGAATATATGATTAGTGCATCCAAATCAATTGTCTAATTGATCAATAGTCTAATTATCTATTTAAAATATGTGTTGTTTGTTAAGGATACGATAGTATGTAATAAATTATTATATTATATATTAAATATATTTTATGAAATAATATATATAGGAATGACAAAATAAAATGTGTCTAAATATTACATCACTTTAAGATAAGATCACACATGTAAAGAATCTTAAATTTTCTAGTGTTAATTGCATTTATGGTCTACATTGAATATTTTTGTGCCTCAAAATATTTCATCTCAAATATGGGTTTTAAAATATAATACATATGCACCTAGTGGCTAAAATAAATCCATTTTTTTAATAATAAAGTAAGTGTCACTCTAAGGGATATGATTTGGAACAAATTTATATTATTGTCTTCTATTAATCCTCTACTTAAATTTTGATAATGGTGTGCCTATAATAGAATGAATGGTTATCATAGAGATAATTTTTGGGCATTTGAAAATTATAAAATATATATTAATAGTAGTGAACCAATAATATATACATCCACTACAACACCACTAAATTCAAGCATGCCTTCTATAAACGAAAGACCTATTAAAACTTTTTTTACATATTATAAGGAAAAATTGGACAAAGAAAAGTCATATAAATAAAAGTGGGAAAAAAAGTTACATAAATAAAAATTAGAAAATAAAAAATTTATCCCAGGAAAAATTAACAAGAGAATTATTGAAAAAATAAGGACATGTTTATCAATAAAGTGTAGTCATGAAATTGTAAATGAAGAAATCAAACATGAATAAGAAATAGGTTCCTAAGAAATAAATTAAAAATACATATATGCCTAACAAGACCAATCTCACAAGCATGATTTCTAAGGATGCAACTAAAAATAATTACACATATCTAGGTCATATTATTCAATAGACTAATAATAAGGGACATATTGTTGATCAATTAAAACATAAGATATTAGTTCTATCTATAGTCAATGACTACATTCATGTTTATGATCTTAATTATTTATAGGATTTTTATAGTAGTGATGAATATTACAAAGATAAAGGAAATTAAATTAATGATATTATAAATGTTGAGGACTCAAAATGTGATAGACATGAATGGTGGATGATAGGACCTATAGAAGAGCATCCTATTGGTCCTTTAGTGGACAAAACATAATATATTGTATATATATTATTTATATTTGATTGATTGTGTACCCACTCTATTAATTTTATTTTTACATACATGCCTTCTTATGATCCTTCATTGATTATTATTCTAGTCATTGCTTTATTGTAACTTTGTCTTTGCCTCTTAATTTCCTACTTTGGTCTAAACATCTATGACACCTATCTTAACCATGATTATAATGAACATTATTTGCAATATTTTACTTGATCACTCCTACATATTGAATAATTATATATTTTATTGATCTTGAAAGATCACACACATTTATGATCACATGCATCAATTCATCCTCATCCCCCTCCACCTCTAATATATTCTTATGATCTATGATGTTATGATTCATTTTTAAAGTGGGGGAATATTTTTTTCCTTCACTTGCTCCACATCACCATGCTCTCACATATGGTTCAAATTATTCATTAACATATGGTACAATTTTTTCATATCTCTCCCATTCTTATATTTTATAATCCATACCAATCATTCATTTTTTCATTTATTGATATATGTAAAATTTTAAATTAAAAAAAAAATTAATGTATTCTAAAATAAAAACTAAGACCTAATCATGATAGGCTGTCTTGTCACCATAAGTTATTTTTGTTATTTATCACATATTTGGTAGATTACATATTATTTTCATATGCACATGATTTCAAGGTATATATGAGTGATATGAAAGACAAATATGATACACATGATATATGAATGCATATATGCATGCCATTCCTATGGCTGTGGACTAGGTCAATGTTGTAGGAATAGTATTCTATAGGTTACATTCATATATGTTATATATTTATATGGCCATTTAATTTATCATGTTGATATGCATTGAGTGTTTATAGTCTTTAATTTTTATAATATATATAGTGCTACATTCTATGGACATGATACTTTTCAATCTTGTGCCATTTTTATATATTGATAGGGTTGAATAGTTTCAATTTTTATATGCTTCATTTATATTTTCTCATTTCCTATAAGATAATCATTGATTGTGATTGTTTATTTGCTACTTGGTACATGAGATTATGTGATTTAGTGTATCATTGTATTCCTTTTTATTTGTCCCTTGGCCATACTATATGATTGTTTCTTATTTGAGATTTAATTACATGAATTTGTCTTAGTCCCTTACTTTATTCTACAAATATTACTCATTGATATTATGATTTTATGAATTTTCTCTATGTTTAGTCCTTTAACTTGTGTGACAATATCTTATATTTTGTATGTCATGGCCATAACATTGTGTGCTTATGAGTGGATAAATCAAGGATTATCTATTGACTTGTCTAAATTTTGTTATTTTTTTGAGTCTAATATGTCATTATTCATATCAAACACTTATATTATTATCTTTGATTCTATGATTAATATCGTGCATCTTCCTTTGGAGTTCAATTTTCACTACTTATATAAATAATTGTTACCACTATGTACCTAACTTATATATATTGAAATGGAACTTATATGATTTAAAATATATATTTCATATAATTATTGAATATCTATCCACTATGATGATGACATACTTACAAAATGGTTGTTTATGATTCTAAATTATTAAATAATTATATGTCACATGATGTGGTTTACTATTTTATTTTGAGATGATTAAATTGGACGATACATCCCTCACTTTATAATGGAATAATATTACTATTATTTTCACACATATTCAAACCTATAAGAAATCACAATTCATAATTTTGGCAAAAGTTACAAGATTCAAATAGTTTAGGTTAGTTCATATTATTAGTTTAATTCATAATTTTTTGCACAAGTTGTAGGTTTTAAATATTTTTGAGTAGTTAATATTATAAAGGTGTTTCATATAAGGGATATATGTATATATATTAAAACAAATTTACATAAATAAATTTTGCATGTTTTCATATGAATGTAGATTTAGACATATTTTAGGGACATATGCAATGCATATACATTAATTTTACAAGATATAAGTCATAGGACTTCATTTTTTTTAGATTTAAATGAAATGAAATATATATGCACGCACACACACACACACACACACACACACACACACACACACACACACACACACACACACACACACACACACACACACAATTTTGACATAAATTGGCTTAGATTATGGGTTTATTGTATTTTCATTATGAACTTATGCACTATTACATTTTTGTATTTTTGGTATCGATGATACCTAGAAGTGAGAATTTTGAATCTATAAATCTATCTATAGTGTTTGATTACATTAAATGGCTAAGGTGGCCAAGGTTTAGTGATGATAAATAGTCTAGGAATTACTTTATGATCCCACTATCTCATTCCCACATTTACTCTTAGGTTTTAGTATCAGTTTCATGAGTAGTGTGATTAAGGTTATAAATATTCAATGGCCTAGGTACTACTCCATTTTCAATGAATGTTGGGTAATTTATTTTCCCAACCCATGGCCTTGACTTGGTAAATAAATTAAATGCATGGTCACCTCTAAAATTCTATAATTGATTCAATAAGTCAATGTTTGAACAAGGAAATGCCATTTTTAATGACATGTCATAGGTAACCCTGGTTAAACCGCACACAAGTGCATTCTTTGTTTGCTATTTAAATTTAAAAAAAATTAAATTTGAGGATGATCTTTATAAATCCAATAATTTTAACATATAATAAATCTATAAGCATTATATTATGGAAACAAGTACCACATGTTGCATGTGTCTTAAACCTCATTACACACTAATCTCTAATGGATAATGAAATAGTGTGAAATATTCTTGGGTCATATGTATATAAAATAAGGAATGGATGATATTTTACACATTTTGAGATGTGGGTGAATATGCAAAGTAAATATCTTAGAAAAAAATATTATGAGAATAATTTGAAAGATAAAAAATAAATGAACTATTTTATTAGATAATAAGATTTCATCATCAAAGATTGTATTAAATAAATAAAGGGACCCATGAAAATCTAGAAGTATAGTCGATATAAACACAAGTTTAATATGCTCCATGTGAGATAGGTATAATAAATGTAAGAATTGTAATTGTAAGATGCACCACATGGGAAACTTATAATCAATGAAGCACTAAAGTAGGATTATAAAATATAAGTAGTATGACAGTAGATATATCAATGCAAACCACAAATGTGAATCCTTTCCTCAATACTTCATGATCAAAATCATGGTAATGTAGGAAATAAAACAATAAGCATTTACATGATATGGGTCATGGAAAAAAGATAAATTTTCATGATATATATCATATAAAAAATCATATTTCAATTCCAAGTATAAATATCAAACAAAGATGGTTCAATAAGTATGACTTAATAATTCAACATACAAAGGAAAAAATAACAGACAATGTCACAAACAAAGTATAGAAATAAAATAGTGTAAACATATTATAAAGAGTAAAAAATCATAATAATTTGACATAATTCATATAATATAAGAAAGGAACACACACCAAACACATGTAAAGAAGAGATTCATGCCAAATATTAACTATATAAAGCTATAAAAAAAGACATGCTAGCATTAAAGTCACATATAAGAAAAAAAATCATCCAAAAAACTAAAACCAAAGTAATAATTAATAAATGACAAGTAAATAAATAAAATTAATATATATGAGATAATGAAGTATAAAAAATTATGCATAATAATAAAAATATACCAAAATATTTAAAATCACATAAATGTTGAATATGTGTAAGGAAACCACCAATGATAAAACATGAATCCCTACCAACATATACCCCAAAATATCACTAGAGAAAGAATTAAATGTTCCCACAATAAACTATGAATCAATAATAATATGTATATGTAAATCTTGTAGATATATCTCAAAGAAACTATAAATAGCATATGTATAGTAAAAATAACATATATCAATAGGTAAATAAATTTGTATGTTTTATACCAACTATAACTCAAATATAAATGAAAAACAATCTTAGGAGACATGACACCATTGAATAAAAAACCCAATCACATAAAGTATAACCAAATGTAAAACAAGAATAATAAAGGGGAGGGATCCTTACTAACCTAAAACTTCCATCAAAATGGTTCATGTTATGAGGCACATTACCTCAATATATAATTTGTTTTAATAATATGTAATCTAACATAGTATATTTGGATGAGACACACTAAAAGAATAAAAAGGATGTGAAAACAAAGGAAACTAGTGCAACAAATAAATGGGAAAGGCTATAAGAATGATTGAATATTTAAAAAAATGAACTATAAGAAATAAATAAAAAGTAAAAGGAGAGACTTAAACCATAAAATAAATAGAAGATGATGTTGGAAAAGATATCCAAATTAAATAAAACAGTTATATGAAATCTAAGAAATAATAAGGTACCTTCAAAAATCAAAATAGATCAAGTGGAAAACATAGGAAAGTTAGAATAACTTGGAAGAGATGGAGGACCCAAATACGTAAAAAAAATAGAATAAAGGTAAAAAAAGAAACGCATGTTCCAAAACACCATAAAAAAAAAAGTGATCAAAAAATGTCCAATAATGAAATTAAAAAAAAAATAAAACTTAAAAACTATATATAATAAATAGACGTAGCTTTTGTGCAAGTATATCGGTTAAGAAGAAGATATAGCCAAAAATATAATGAGGAACATCATCCTATTTTATATAAGTAGAATAAATTATATCATCGTGAGTATGTTTCATATGAGTATAAAAAAGGAAGTGCAACTTATCTATTAATCAATCCTAGCTCAAAGAAAATAAATCTCACTTACACTTCCAATTATTGATATATTAGATATTTGGGTTCATGACCAACATGAATATACTAGACCTAACCAAGGGATTACTTACCATAATAAAATCACTATAGAGAGTTCCAAATCCTCTATTCAAGAAACATCATGAAATAACCCTAGCTAGGTCCATATTCATAAAGTATATTCATAGTAAAGTAGAATCTAATAAAGTGCTCACCAAAGCTTATGGCCCAAAGTTGGGGTTAATAAACATAGAAGTAAACATGAGTTAATAGAATATTAATTAGGCTATGTATAGGTAAAACCCTAATGCATGGAGAGAGTAATATACTCAAAATCCATTACTTATGCTACTTTTATCTAATAAAATAGAGTAAATTTAAAGATAATTACCTTCAATATGAACCCATTGAGACTTAATCTCTCCCTTAGACAAAGGTGCTTCAAAATAGGTTGTTTTGATTTGTGAGGATCACTAAGAAAGGAAAAAAATCCAAGACTTTTACACAATACAATATTCTTCTCCAAGTATAAACCCTAATCTATAAATCCTCAAGTAGAATCTCATAAGAGCAGATTGTAAAGAATCAAAAAACAATAATTAACTCTTGTCTTTCTAAGAAATGGTGAAATAAATGTGTATATATAGCTGAATATAACCCTAAAAATTTACAAAATTTTAGTCGATAGGGTCAACCCAATCGATTATTTATTTATATTTATAATAATAAATTAAGTATTGGTCTAGGTTGGCTAGGGGCCAATCTAGGCCCTTAATATGTTTTATCAATTTGAATACAAGGTCGATGGGGCCGATAATGCAATGGAAACTATAAAAAATGGTTTTAGGATTAAGAATTGCCTAAGTAAGTCATTAAATTATTATAAGAGTGTGTAAGATAGGGGATAAGGCTTAGGTAAGTTTATTGGATATGGTTAGATTGATATTAACTGGTGGTATAAGCGACAATAATCCTACTAAGCACCAATGGTTTGCACACCCCTTTTTCAATACACCCTTTAAGACATGCACTCAAAGAGATTGAGAATCAATAGGTTAATTCAATAGATAAATCATCATTAATTTATATAGTTTTAAAATATTTTATTTATACATATTCCCCACTCAAATCTCATCATGTGTCACTCAAGTGCAACAATGGACGGTACTTTGATGAGAGAACATAGCAACACATAATGCTAAAGATAAATAACTTAAAGTATTTTAAATCATAATATATTTGAAATTAAATTAATTAAAAGGAAATAAATAAAAATAAAATTGATGTATTGATTTGAGTAGCATTTCAGGTAACAATTCAGGTGATGGTTCTACCCTAATTGTTGGTAGAACATATGGGAGCCACAACTTTTGCACCATAGCTCCATTTGACTCCAAATTTGAATAATTGGAAAGTTAAGAATGAGGGAAACATATTGAGATTGCATTGAGATATACTTTGGTGGGTTTTGACCCATGAAAAACAAATGAAAGTGCCCCAAATTTCAATTTTAGTAGTGTAGTTTAAAAATAGTAAGTTTTTAAAAATAGTACTTCCTCAAATTATTTATTAGTCCTGTAAATTGTGGAAGTCAAACCACTTAATCTCCCTTGAGATTGGTGACCTTAAAAATCTTCCTCAAACCTTTAAAAAATTTATGAATGAAGATGTATCCTGAAATGGAAATCAAACATCTCTTCTCAGAGATAGGCATATATTTGGGTCAGCAAATTTAATGAATAAAACATCTCTTCTCAGAGATAACATTATTTTTATTGTGTTCTTATTTCTTGAATTATAGTTAAACCAAATATTTTGAGTTTTAGATCATGTATGGGTACCTTGACTTACCTTTATCTTAGGATGGTTGTCTAGTATGTTTGTAGTTTTGATCATGGAGGGAACACAGACTATTTTAGACAAACCTAAGGATACAAAACTAAATAACAAAAACAAATAAATGTAGGAAAGCCAAGATAATTGAAGTGGTGTAGATAAGAAATAGTTATAAATTTGGTAAGGTGGGGTGACAAATGCTAAGTTAAGACCAAATGACCAAGTCAAAAAATTAGAATAAATTCGATAACCCAAAAAGGCAAGGCTAATAAATGAACAAAAAACTAAAAAAAGTAAACCTTAAGTAAAAAAATCCAAACAAACCAAGTCAAACCAAGGATACAAGTCAAAAATGTTAATCAAACATCAATTTCAAAGCAACAAAAATCATTACTTAAACAAATATGGGCAAGCAATGCTAAAATAACATTGATGAGTGAATGGTAACAATCCTTACTCAATCATGAATGGAAAAAGTGCATGAAAGGGAAAAAAACATTGGTGAGTGAGAAGCAACAAACCAACCTCACTCAACCATGGAAACATTACATGAAAAATAGAAATGGATGTAGTTGTCCAAAAAAAGGGAGGGTAAAACAATGGAAAATGGTAAAAGAAAACAAATCAATTTTATAAATGTAAATAAATGGTGTAAATAAAGTAATCCATGGTAATTTAGGAATGTTTTTTTCTAAGGATAGATAAAGCCAAAATAAATTAGTGATAGCATGTTTTAATATGTGAAGAAGAGGAAATATAAAAGTGGGAAAATATATTTATAATTATACATTCTTATCAAAGAGGTACATGAAATGGGTGGAGGAAAAAATTAAGGAAAAAAAAATGTAGATAAACTCTTTATCAAACTCAAGGAACTTAAATTAGGTTTATCAAATCAAGAGTACTTTCAACATTAAGGACCCTAAAGAACTTATCCTAGCCACACAAATCTTAGGTCATCAAATGAAGTATGACTATCATCCCATGAAGGCTATATACATGAAAATTAAAATAGACCTACCTTCCTACAACATGTCCCCTATTCCTCAAGACCCCTTATAGAGTTATAAATTTACTATGAAGATTGGGTAGTTACATGAGAAAGTATGTAACACCATATATTTTTATTTTGAATTATCCTATCCCAATCTACTTTCCTACCACACCCCAATGAACCTAGCTATATGATGAGGCCAACTATGGAATTTGAGCTTTGAGTGGAGATAGGATATTTGATTTTAATCATATCTTTTGGTGTGATTTTAACTTTTGACATTATATGTTTCCTTTTTATCATTACCTTTTGTTTCAAATGATTTGGATTTTTAATTTTTGATGTATTTTTTTATTCCTCCTCCATATGGATTTGGAGAACCAAATATGGGTGCTAAAGATGACTACCATTTGAGAGACTTGGTTTCTAACAAAGAGAACTTAGAGAGTATTGTATCTAAGAGTCTTGTTAATTTAGGTCAAATAAAAGTGTTATCTTGACTTTGAAAATGGTTTATCCAAAGTGGAATGAAAGTAATGGAAATAAAAGAGAATGAAACATGAAATAATCTAAATTCATTCAAATTTTTAAAAATGTGAAAAAGGGTGAAAAGGGGATATAATGGCAAGGAAGTATGATTCCTTGTCATAATAATGCTATAAGTGTAGGGAAACATGATAACATAGTTTGTTGTGAAAATTTTATCTACAAAAAGAGCAAAAGATAAAGCTAAGAACAATGGATCATAGAATTTTAATCATTTCTTAACATTACATAAAAGGAACATTGTACTAATGAAAGATGGTAATTTTTTGAGGAAGGTCTGGTCCTATCCATTGTCTTACACTACAACTTATAAAAGAGAAACCCAAGAGGGTGATCAAAGCATGGAAAAGATGAGAAAAAAGGTATTTGTGAGGAAGACTTGGTCCTATACATGGCCTTACACTAAAAATCATAAAATAAAAACCTAAGGGCTGAAAAAATCATTGGAGAGTAATAAGTTAATAAAATAAATTCATGAGGAAGACCAGGTCCTATCCATGATTTTACAATACAGCTCATGAGAAAGACAAACCAAAGGACCAAAAGAAGGAACTAAGGTTATTTTTAATGAGGATAATGCTATTGAGGATCATAACTATGTATAAACCCTAAAAAACATGTTAGTAAGATAAAATATATAAAGAATGATAATAAGGGAAAGATCTAAGTAAAGTACTTTAAAATTTATGAAATGGTGGGTTCTTTGAAAACATGGCCATCATTAGTTTGAAGATGATAAGTGTTATGACCATGTATATATTTTACTAAATAAGGGTCCCACCATTTTTGGTCACATTTGCCTTATTTATCATGAGTATAATACAATTTAAGGACTAAATCACCAACATTAAAATTGTGAACTTTAACCCTTTTATTATGTTGTTTGGTGATACAAGCCTTGTATTGGAAATTGTGTTTTAGAGAATATATATGTTTTTAATCAAGAAGATAAAAAACACGAAGGGGAGATTAACATAATTACTCATTGGGTATGATAATAAGAAGAGATATATGGAGAGAGGGAAGCTCAAATTCTAATGGGAGGATAGATTTAGAACCATAGACTAAAAAAATGGTGTTGCCCCAGTGGTAGTGTGATTGGCCCAAAGAGTGGTATATAAATGAAGATGTTAATATGCACATGTTTCATGGATTATATTTTAGAATTTTTTATTAATAATTTTTTTAGTCTACTTATATTTTCCATTGCATTATGGATGGTAGGGTGTGGAAAATTTATGCGAGATTTTCAATTTAGCACATAGTTGTTTCATGTTTTTATTTTTGAAATTACCACCATTATCAAAAATGATAGTATGGGGAACTAAAAAATGATAAATGATTTTATTGAGTATGAATTTAGAAATGGTGGTTCCAGTGACATTGACAATAGTCATGGTTTTGACCCACTTTGTAAAATATTTGGTAGCTATGATGATAAATACATACCCATCCTATGATCTATGTAGTTTGGCTATGAGATATAATCCCCACATTTAGAATGGCTAAGGGAATTCCCTATTTTGAATCTTGATTGGTGATGAATGGATTATATTATCATGAATTTGGCAAGGACTACACCTTTTAGTGAATTTGATGGTATCCTTATTAATATTAGGCCAAAATTATCCCATACATAAGTGTTTGCATGTTGTAGTATGCCTATTATAGTGACCATCATAAATGCCCCCATGTGCTTCTTTAAAGAAAAGAGGAACCTTTTATTTTATTACACAATAGGTTATCTTTAGCATTGAGATAATAAAAGATGATATATTGAAAAACATATTAGAAATATTGTTTACAAATTTGAGTCTTTTCATGGGAATTCATATTCATAGGATAGGTTTGATGTTCAAGGATCTGGATAATGAATTTATACCATGGGATCTATCGAATGGTGACATCCTCAATATGATAGATAAGTGAATGTTGTGGTTGAATAAAATATGGGGAGTTTCTTATTTGAATAATAAAGGTATAATAGGTAATAACATGGGGTAGATGAAATAAGTATGTTGAATAAGTGAGTGAATTAGTGGTATAATTTTGATCTCTAGGGATGGGATCCATGGTAAAAATAGAAAATTCTTTGGCAAGGGAAGTGACCATTTGATGATAATAAATAATAGTTTCACTTTTACATTGATAATCACCATTAACCTAACAACAAAAGATTTGGGAGTCACCAAAGCATGTAAATATGCAATGTCTAAGTCAAGTGTCACTCTCATGCCTAAGATTAACGCTTCATATTCCACCATGTTATTAGAAACACCAAATATAAGGGAAAATGACAAAATAATTATTTTACTATGAGGAATAGTGAGTATAAAACCTATCCCAAATCCTTGAAGGCATTTATAACTATCAAAATGAAGGGTCCAAGTGTCTTCATGTAAATCGACATTGATTTTATGAAGTTCTTCAATGACTACTTTAGATTTAGTACTATCAAAAATGATAGCAGTATCTTCTTGGTTAATTGATTCTATATCATTAGTGAAGTTATGTAAGTAATCTTTAAAAGATATATCCTAATTAATACCTTCAATATAGAGGATATTATCATTGGGGAGACTATCTTGAACATAATTGGAAACATGCATGTGAGTTACTATGAGTTGGTTAGTAATGATTTTTTTTCTGACAATTTTTGCATAATAATGTAGAGATAAACTTATATTATAAGGACCATAAACTTTCCAATTCTATCTCCAGGGTGAAAGGTTTTAGGTAAAAAGTGATGGAGTTGACCAAAATGAATGATAACATAATTTGTTTCATAAAGTATACAATGATGGAGATCTTTAGGTACAAAGTATATAGCGAGGAAATCACGTTCTAATTTGGTATAATTTTTTTCATAATTAATGAGACCTCGACTTATATAATAGATGACATACTCTCTTCTAGTATCATCTTGTTTGGAAAGAATTTACCCAATTGATATAGGTGTGGAAGAAGTGTAAAATATTAAAAAATAGTCATTAGACGGTAGAATAAGGTTGGGTGGATGAAGCAATGATTATTTCATGTTATCAAACACTTTTTGATAAGGGTCAGTCCATTTGAGAGAAATAAATTTCTTTAGAAGGGAATTAATAGAATATATGCAATTAAACATTTCAAGGACAAATTTTTGTATTTCCCCAAGCTTGCCAAGGTAAGTAAGAATATATGAAATGGAACAAGGAATGACCATGTTAACAATAGTGTTAATATTAGTGGGATCGACATAAATACCATGAAGAGAAAATAAAAACCCTAGAAACTTATCATATGTAAGATGAGAAAGATGAGTTGTTTGGATTTTAGATTTGGCAATGAGGTCATCCACATATATTTATAGAATATTGTGGATAAGGTCATGAAAAATGTGGGTCATAGCCCATTGATAGGTACGTATGGAATTTTTAAGGACAAAGGGAAGTTTAACATAGAAAAAGGTACCCTATTCTATGGTGAAAGTTATCTTATGTTAAACTTTAAGGGTGATATGAATATATCCCTAAAAACCATCCATGAGGGACAACATTTCATATCTAGTAGTGGAGTTGATGATGGCATATATGGAAGGTAATGGGTAGTTTTCCTTGGGAGAATCAAGATTGAGGTTAGGAAATTTATATAAATTCAAATGACCATGGTGACTTTTTTGTGAACAGGGACAATGTTTGAGACCATTCTGAATAGTCCACAAATTTGATAAATTTGGCATCTCAAGAATAATTATTTATTTATGGCATAAATTGGAAACTTGAAGAATAAATTTCCATTATTTTTTTAAATAGTTTTGGAATTAGAGTAGGTGATGATTTTATGCACCACAATACTAGGACAAATTATAGGCATGTCCTCATATGACCCAACAAAAGTCTCATGATATTTATCAAATAATAATTTAAAGTTATCATGTTTAGTTAGTGTAAGTTATTGAGAGACTTTTATAGGGTAAGGGTATGAGGGGGTACCATATTCAATTCTTTTAGTTTCCTTGATAAGCATAACATTTCCATCTTCAAAATTATATGGCACATTAGGTAAAGTGTAAATGGGATGTGTTTTAGGATTAATGCTAATGATGAATTTATTAAAATGAGAGGATTTTTTCTTCAAATTCCAAAGTTTATGATATTATCAATGAAGTTGAGGTTCTTGAGCATGGACAAATTCAAGGATGGATTCATCGCTAGGAAAAGTAGGAAGAATGCCATAATATTCAACAAATACTTCAAGAAAAATAAATTTTATGCCATGGCAGTCATATTCAAAATGTATTTGGTGTATATTTGTGGCCTTGGAATTGAGGGTGGTATCAAGAGTAGGTGAAATTGTAGAACAAGGTTGATATGATTTAAATGGTTTATCATTAGTATTATTGATAGGGAGAAGATCAAATAAAATTATTAGTGTGGTAAGAGGTATAAAAGATGATAAAATTTATGAAAGTTTGAGAGCTAATATTTATTCCACCACCTAAGGAGTATCACACAGTGGAGAATTAGTAGGAGGTACATGACCTTGAGGTGTTAACTATTAATCAAAGGAGATGGTATGAACATCATGGTTGAAAGCATGTATTTGATCTAAAGATTAATGATAATGTTGAACATCCAAGTCTCAGGATTGAGGTTGGGCTATGATGTAGTTATCATCATAAGTTGGAGAAATTATATATGCTTGTGATTTAGGATGAACTTTGGAAGGTGATATGCCTAAATCATGGAATATTTGTGGATACATGATTAAAGGATCTTGAAATAATTTATCCCCTCCATAATCATTACATATGAAGTCATCTTATATATAATATTCTTCATAGACATTACATGGATGAGGTAAATCAGTGATCTCATCGATGGGAGGGATGGTACAATCATGAGGCTATAAAGAGGGAAGTATCCACTCTAATAAGTAAAGAGGTATATTAGTAGTATTGATTGTATTTTTCAATTCATTAGGCTCATCATCATTAGAATCAGTAAGAGTGACATGTAAATCTAGATTGATATTGATGAATTTGGGTAAAGGGGCACTAGTAATATTCAAAATAGTGGGAATCTGATATTGAGATTTGGGATTAGGGAGATAAATACTCCATGGGTTAGGATTGACCTCATGTTTATAAAATTTTCCATTATCAAGGAACTTAATACATCAGATACCAAAAGATGTGATATCCCTCATGTAGTCCATGGGCATCCAAGGAGTATACTATAAGATAATGATAAATCGATGACCATCAACTTAGTTCATATAGTTTTAGGTCTGATAGTAAGAGGGATCCAAACACAACCAAGTGGATTTTGATTAGTTTTTCAAATCCATGACATGTAAAATGAGTTTGTTTGAGATGATCTTTGTTATATCCAAATTGTTGGATAAGCCAAAGAGATGTTAAATTTATACTAGACCCTTCATCTACTAATACTTTGCTAATGAGGGTGGTATTAATGGCTATTTTAATGAAGAGAGGTGGATCATCATTTTGTAAGAGGATCTCATCATTGATCATGTCTTCTTCTAGTAACTCTATGGTGGTTTTCAAAGAAGGATAAATGGATTCAATGATATGCACTTCAGTTGGTTGAGGCTCATGTGAAGGTGGTTACTCTTATAAAGGAGATGGATCTTCAATTTATTTGAGTTTTTTCATGAGTAACTTATGATGATAAGGAGAGGTATAAACTAATTCTATGAGAAGAATTTTTCAAGGCAAAAATTTGAATTATTCTAGAAATTTCCAATGGGTTTTCGAAGAAGAAGAACCAACATGAGGCTTAGAACGTAAAATAGGTTTAAGAGGAAGAGAAGTGGTTAGGGGTTTGAAAGGAGGAGATGGTTCCTTATTTGTTTCAAAATGTAAATGAGTAGTAGTAGTATATTTGAGAATTTTCTCTTCCAAAGATGGTTTCTTAAGTTTGGTGATGAGATCTTTATGGGCTAGTTTACGTCGATAATTGACCTTATCCACATTTATGTGTTAGGAATTGGTGCAATATTGGTTGTAATTGGTGTCAATTACATAAATATATTTATTGTATTTTTGAGGGTTAGATGTGTAGAATGGTTTGGTGTTGTTAGAATAATAAGCTTTCAACGCTTGTTTCTTTTGAGAGGTGTTAAAATAATCTTGGCAAAGAATTTGAATCATGTCTTCACGATTGATTGAATCAATAAGCATAAAGGAAACAAAAGAATTTTTAATACCTCTACATGTTTCATTGGAATGACCTATGTCAACATGGAAATAATAAAATTTATTAGGATCAAACCATTTAGAGGATTATTAGGATAAGTGAATGGTTTAGAGGGTGCTAAAAATTATTTCATTTGCTACAAAATTAATGGTATGTGAGAAGGTTAGGGATTATTATCTTTGGATACTCATAGCTTGGGTTGATGAGGATTTTTGGTTACCACATTAGTTTGATGTTGAAAATATCCTTTAATAATTTTAGTATTAGGTTCAAACTATTTCATTAATAAGTCTTAGCACTTAGCTTGGTCAAGAGCTTCATTTAACATTTGGGGAGAAAAGGTTCAAACCTTATATTAGAGTGAAGGTGTTAATGATGGTATAAAATGTTTAAAAAAATTCATCAGTCATGTTTTGATCTGCTTTATGAGGAAAATATTTCCAAAATATAATAAAATCAATTGTTTATTCTATGGGGGGATTACTTAGTATTGATGAAATAACTAAGGTAATTTTTGGGAAGATCATTGTGTTGTAAATCTTTAACTAGAGGATTGACTAAATCATCTAGTTGCCATATATAATGTTGGGGAAGTTCGCTATATCATTTTAATACATCAACAGGAAAGGTTTTAAGTAGAACTTTGGTTGTGGTGAAAGTATTAGTTTGGATCCATTCTTTGTAAATAATGTTGAATGCCTTAACAAAATATCTAAGGTCTTTAGTCCAATCATATTTGATAGTTGGAAATATATTACGTATATCAATAGAAATAATGAAGGAGATAAAGTCTCATTTTGGATGTGTTGAAGAATATTATTGTGCATGATAGGTTGGGGGATGACATTACCTGCAACATCTCTAAGAGGTAGAGCAATAAAGTTTTGATTATTTTGAGGAAGAAGAAAGGGAGGTTGATTATCCATGTTGATCAAATTATGTTGTAGTTTCATCCTTTAGGAGGTGTTTGATGTTTACATTATGTTCATTTATTACACTATTTGTGAAATAATCTTAGTTTTGGTGTTTACTGGATGATTATATGAATTGGTATTAGGGGAGGGTTGCTAGCTGGTAAATTCCCTGTGGGGTTATTAGATAGGATTGTGTCAATTTACCCCACATTATGGTGAAATGTTTGAAGATGGGAATTGTCTTGATAGGTATGTAAAGGATTTGATATAACAATATCATTTATTTGAGTAATTTAAACAATGTTACAATCAAAATATGAGGGAGGAGAAGAGGTACTCCAAGAGTGAGGATATTATTGGGAAGTAAACATAGAAATAAATGAGCACCCCATATAGTTTCTAAATAGATTCAAGTTGTCTAACAATATTTTTATAGGGGATTTCATGATGCTTGAAGAAAGAAACTAAGATCTAAGAAATGAGAATGGAAAATGGGGATATAGTTGGCTAGATAGAGAATAATGTTGGCCAACAAGTACAGAGTTGATTGGGTCAATATATTAGGTAAATAAAATTCATAAAATAGAAAAATAAGAGGAAATTTTTGAGTCAGTTGATTATGTGCTATAAGGGATGAAATTGAAGTAGGCCAGAGAAAATTCATAGTCATATGTGTCAACAGTGTAATTTTGAACATGGAATATTCCAAGAAATAATAAGACACAATGAGACATATCGAATATGTACTGTTTAGACAATGGATTGAATAGGTGGATAAAGAGACATAATTAGACAAGTTGACTATGTACTATAGGTGTATAGGCTAAATAGTCTATAATATACTATGTTGACATAAATGATAATGTTCTAAAATAGTGAAAGGTTTTACAATATAATATCTAAGTAAATGAAATTAAGAATATAATCAATTGGATCAATGTGACTTGAGCTAATTAGAACACACATCAAAAGTCTTGCACCAACATTGTATAATGCAAGTTTTTCAATCCAAGATACAATTATCAAAGAGCAAATAAAACCTTTAATGTCAATGCTAACTATTTGGTCATCATAAGTGTTATTAATTTGTGACAAAGTTTAATTTTAATGCGATTGAGAATTTGGCTATAATGAATAACTAAAAACCAATCTAAGGCTCATTTCAAAATGTTTAGGTTAAAAATAATCTATATTAGTTATGGTATTAGCTTAGTATTGGGGCTACCCTCTCACTTCACAATACCAAAATGATAAGGGTGTTGGGTTCTTTTATAATATATACCATAAACCATGTGTTTATACTTGGCCAAAAAAACAAGTTGGCTTCCCTCTTGGTGATAAAATAAAAATAGGTAGATTTTGGGAAGACAAACGTTTAATTATTTTTGTATGTAAAGTGATTGGAAGTGTGTGAAAAATATAAAAATAGTGTGATTAAATAAGTAATTTAAAAAAATACCTAATAAATCAATGTTTTTTACTTTAAGCATGAAAGTAACTCAAAGGAAAGGTGATTTAATTAATAAAAAAGAGAGATTAATTCCTTGATTGAAAAAAGTACAAATTCAAGTCAAGCAACACTATATGCAAATAATGTAGAATAGAGTCGATTGGGTTTCTACTATTCTTCAAAATCAAGATCTAGGAGAACACATTTGAATAGATTAACTATGTCTTATAGATAGAAGACAAGTTATAAAACTTTATTTAACTAGTCGACCCAGTTGGATGTAGGGCCATAGTTTTATATACCATAAAATTGTGAAAAATTATATTATAAATAATAAAAAATAATAGAAAGAGAAATAATGAATCTTGATTGGATTGAATATTTTTAGATTTTTAGATTTTATTTAATGATGTCCAAATGTTGATTCAAAAATTTTGCTGATAGGTCAAATGGTTCGATAGAGTTTTCAAAACGTGTGTGCTAAAAAAATGAATTTGAGAATAGAGTTGACTATGTAAACTATGTTTAAAAATCTATATACTGAAAGAATATAATTTTGAATAAAGATGACTATTTTGAATATGTATGCAAATATATAACTTAAAAACAATACTATACTAAACTAATCGATCCAATAACTTGTATTTGGGTAAGACCTGCATAGAAAGAACAAAGTCTCTTTGGAGTAACTATGTGTTAAACTTGCACAAAGACTATTAGAACTATATTGATAGGTTTGATATAGTATTATGAAAATAAAAATATATAATATGATGACAAGATGAAAGCATGAAAAAAATACCTACAAGGGTATGATTCACATTGGGTTCACAAAAATGTTTACAAAGGGAAATACAAATGATTTCTTAATCAATCCTAGTTCGGAGAAGATAAATCTTATTTACACTTATGATTTTTGATATATTATATATTTTGGGTCATGACCAATATGAATTTGCTAGACCTAACCAAGGGATCTCTTACCACAATAATATCACTAGAGAGGTTTCCAAAGCCTCTACTCAAGTAAAACCATGCAATAAACCTATCTAGGTCCTATGTTTTCACATTCACAAAATATATACAAAGTTAAGTAAAATCTAATGGAGTGATCACCAAAGATTGTGGAAGAAAGTGGGGGTTAATAAACATAAAGTAAACAAGCATAATATAATCTTAATTAAGCTATGTATAGGTAAAACTCTAATGCATGGAGAGATAAATATATTCAAAATCCATTACTTATTCTACTTCTATCTACTAAAATATAGGAGTAAAGTTAAAGATACTTACCTTGAAGATGAACCCATTGAGATCCAATATCTCCCTCAGCCAAAGGTACTTCATAAGAGGTTTTGTGGTTTATAAGGATCACATAGAAAGGCCAAACCATATAAGACTTTTCCACAAGACACGATTCTTCTCTAAGTATAAACCCTAAGCTATAACTCTTCAAGTAAAATGGAAGAAGAGAATATTGTAAAGAAGTGAAAATGAATAATTAACTCTTGTCTCTCTAATAAATGGCAAAATTAATGTGTATCTATAGCTCAATCTAACCCTAAACCTTTATAAATGTTTATTTGATAAGGTCAGCCTAATCAACTCTATATCACTATTGATAAAAATATATTAGGTCTTTATTTGGGGCTTTCAGGGCCTAACCCAGACCTTTAACACGTTTTATCAATTTGAATACAAGGTTGATGGGGCTGACAGTGTAATGTAAATCCTTGAAAAGGGTTTTAAGCTTATTAAGGGGCTAAGTAAGGTGGTAAATGCTTGGAAGAGTGTGTAAGAGAGGGGATAAGGCTTAAATAAGTGTATAGGAGATAGATGGATTGATAGAAAGTGGTGGTATAAGGGATAACAATCTTGTGAAGCACTAATGGTCTACCCACTACTTTTCAAATGCACCTTTTAAGGTGTGCACTTAGAGAGATTGAGACTTGACCAGTTCCTAGAAGAGATAAAGGATTAGTAATTGATAAAATTTAAAAATATTATGTGTATACAGGATATCTAAGATATGATAAATTTAAAAAACATACCACATTACCATTATCATTAGTATAATCATTGTAAATAGCATCAACATAATTAACATCATTATTTTAAAAATAATTATAAGCATCTATGTTATTTGTTTTACCTCCTTGTAAAATATCTCAATCTAGTATAATAATGTTAGCTTGAAAATTTGGATTATATTTAGGCCTTCTTCATGTATATGCATATGAGATTGTGATAAATACACATTAATAGGTGGAAGAGTAGATAATTTAACTTTAGGCTGAAATATTTGAGGTTTTGTGACTATTTTTGGCTAGAGAACTCCCTAGGGAAAACCTAATTTTGAAGTTGCACTAGAGTAAACACTTGATCATTGTGAACAAAATTTAATAATGGATGTTGATATAATTTATCTCATTTTATTAATGCATGGTCTTCTAAAAAGTATTTCATATATCCCATTATCATATAGTACATGAAACTGATCTAAAATAGTCTTAAAACCCATCACTATAGATAAATTAATGCATCGAAGTGGTTTCCTTGTAATATCATCATAACCCATTATCATTTTGGTAGTATGCATTTAATATCTATAATGAAATATAAGGATATTCATACATTTATGCGTGTATATATTTATACTTGAAAAATTATCAATCATAATTATATGTGTTTCATATTGATGGCCACTTATGAATGCTCATACAAATGGTGGTCCACCATTAGAATAATCTTTTATAATATCATGATCATAAAATATTATTTTAGGAGGACCATTCTTAAGTACATTAAGCACACCTATTAATATATCAAATGGATGAGGTTTAGAAGCCTATGGTGGTTCTATTTTATCTACCACATGAACAAATCCTTGTCTCTTATATTAAGTTGAATGAAATGAGAGAGGATTTGTAATTTTTTTTCAATTAGGTATAGTTGAGCTTGTGTATACACTAATAAAACATGTTAAATTTTGAACTTGACTCTTCGAGGTGAGGCCTTGGAAACTGAAGTAATGGATTGGCAATGGATTGTGTTGGTTTTTAGGTGAATTAAATTTGGAATGAGAGGTGACAATAGTTTTGTTTATGGAACCCAAGTACCTTGTAATGTCACAATACTCATTGAGAGTGTCAAACTATGTGTAAATAGAAATTGAGGGTGTTTCTATCTTTTATACTATGAGAAGGTAAAGATCTTAGTAGATGTTAAGACTGGGTAAATGAGTGAGATTAGGCTAAATGACGCATGGGATGAGATCAACATTTTTTATTTTGCTATGGCCAATCAATTTAATCCAAAAATGTGAATGATATAGGATTAAGTTAGGCTCGAGGATAAAAAGTAAGGGGTATGAGTTGAGGATCTAGGATTGGATCACACTATATTGTCAACCTTTGCTCTGAGGGAGGATAATGATTAGTAGATCAATAATTTTTTATTGTTCTTCTAAGGAATTGAGGAGTTAACAATGAGGTGAGGGATTGGGGTGTACAAAAAAACCTCTCTCATAATCTTGGTGTTGATATCATACTATATATTAAATATGCAACCAAGTGCCCTAACCCTAGGAAAAATACCTTCTCTAATAACACCAAGTGTTTTAGGAAGTGTCATCTAAAAAGGATTCTATAATGTATAATTATATGATATTTTATAAATTTATTATGTGAGGACTTATTGTATTTTTATAATCAATGTTTTATTTATCTTTCACAATTGGACAAGGATTTTGGAAATGTTTTTGTTTTTTTTTTTTTAAAGAATATTTTATTGAAATGGAAACAAAATACTTGTTGGAATTAAATATATATATATATATATATATATATATATATATATATATATATATCTATATATATATATATATATATATATATATATATATATATAGAGAGAGAGAGAGAGAGAGAGAGAGAGTTGTGCTATTATTGTTTTTAACTTTTCTAGATGTAAGCTATATGATATTTTTATGATTTTTAATTGATATGAGAATGGATATACTATGATAAATATGTTGTATTAACATTAAAATTGTTTAATAAAATATATAAGATCCAACCAATAGGACCATGACATTCCTAGAGTTTTCTCTTACCCATACAACTAAGAACAAGTTTTTAACCTTTCTAGTTGTTGCAAACTAACTATGAAAAATGTATTTAAAATGGAGATTAATGATTTATATTATGATTTATCTCACTAAATACATAATAAAAATATCATTTTTAATTAATCTTAATAATGAAAATTAGAATCACAATACCACCACTTGTTCACCTAGGTTTGTATAAGGTTTTGATACTCAGTAGTTACATTTTAAAAGTGAAAATAACTTGTTTCAAAACTAAAAAATGATTATTGAAATGGATGAAAATGTGTGGTATATTATATAAAGTTCACCTAAGGTTTAAATTCAATATTATGCTATGAAATAATCTATTAAATGAATGTAATCAAGTAAAGACACTAGTTACTACCTTTTTCCAAGGATGAGAGATAAGAAATTGTTTTCCTATCAAAACATTTGTTTTAAAAAAATATATTAAAGTTAATATAATAATTAATGATATTATTAGACACATAAATGTGTCTTACCTCTTCATGAAGGGGTTATTTTTCTTTTGCATCAACACTGCAACATAATCTTTGTTAACATTCTAGTTTATAATATTCCTCCCCCTTCGATGTGTGAACCTCTTACTCAAAGAAGGATTAGGACTAAGAATCCTAGATTTCATTCCTCACCTCCTCCTCCTCCCAAGAGGGTGATTAGAAGTAGTGATAAAGGCAAGGGTCTAGCTCCTAGCTTTCACATGGGTAAGTAAATCACCATTGCAGAGAGTCTCCTTGACATGTGATAGGATAATATAGATTTTGGTCCCTCCCAAAACATTCTCAATGAACCTAGGCTCAAATCTCAAATTATGTATCTTAAATAAAGGATTAGTGAGCTCAGGAAGGTCACATAGCTCAACAAAATTATTGATAAGGGTAAGAAGAAGGGGGATAACTCCTCCCATTATGAGACTAATATGGGAGATATTTTCAAACGAATGAAATCTTTGGAGGGAACTATGGATCATATTAGGATTAATTAGATTGATCATATGGCCATACACCAGGTCATTCTTGAGTTCCTTGAGTTTCAAGTTAGATAAGTTTATACCTTTAACAACTTGCATCTAGGCTTGTGGAAGGGTGGCACTGATAAGACTTATGCTCTAACCACCATTGACATGATAGACCAATCTCAAACTAATGATCTCAATCTATTTAATGCAATGGAGGGAATCAATAATAGATTCAAATATCTTCTCAAGTGAAGCTTCCTTTTCTTACTTTATAATTCTCTGTTTTGCTAACTTATTATTGCTTTGGTGTTTCTTTGATGTTGTGAAGTTGTTGTTGATATGCTATTTTGGTATTATTATCTAAGAATATACTCTATGTTGTTTCCCTCTCTTGTTTATTCTAGTTTTAGACCTTTTTTCTAGCTTTAGGGTGGACCCCACTAATCAAAAAACCACTATTATACTCATGTATTATCTTGCTTTTGAGCCTTTTTTGGTTATGGGTTTCCTTTTTTTATCTATCTTTTGAGCCTTATTTTGTATTGGATATGGTCCCTTTCAAAACCATTTACCAATAATTTAAAAAAATGATGATTTAATATAATATACTAAATAAAATAAATAGATATAAACTAATAACCTCCAACCTGATCATGATATAAACTATTTGAATCAAGAGATTTGTTGTATTATGGTTCTTAGTGTGCTAGGTCTATCACCCAGACAAGGATTTATGAAACTCTCTAACAAGGAATATTAATAAATTACTATAATAAATGTAATAAGAAGATAAACACCACTCCAAAAAAATAACAACTAATTATGGTTGGTTTAAGACATTATTTGTAAATACTTGGTCATAAAAAATAATGGCTCTCCCTGTTTACAACTGTGTAGTTGAATACAAAATAAATCAAAACAAATATACAAAGCAATTGTATTAGTTTGTGTCTATAAAGTATTCAAAAATATAAATATCTAATGAAACTTTCAAATACAAAATCAAGCCAAAATTAGCTGACTTGTGTAAAAGTAATGGAGGTTGTATGAAAGACTTTAATTGAGTTAAACTTATGAAGGACTCAAAATGATTATAAATAAAAGAGGGAGTAAGTTGGGTCTAATTAGAGGAAAACTTAAGATGGAAATATTAAGAATTGTGATGGTGAGAACAAAAAATTAATCAAGGAATAAGCTCTAGAAAGCTATTAGAAGGTGAGACAATAATGACAGAACCATCTTTATTTTTAGGGGTAGTTAAGTAACCATCATTTTTGGGGATGAAACCACATTATAAGATTAAAAACCTAACACATATTTAAAATATAACCACCATTATATAATGGATTTTTTATGTAGGTTTACATAACCACCTTGAAGAATCCATCTCTAACGGGGTGAGTTTTGTTGGTGGTTCTAGGTTACACCCTAGTTGAGCAAGGGGATTTTTTAGGCCCTCGTTCTCAAACCTAGTCCAACATTGGACTGACCCTAGGTTGTGGGTCACCTAAAATTGGGTTAGACCTATAAATAAGGTTGAATTCATTTTGTATCTATCACCTAAACTATACCTAAGCTAACTCTTCATTGGAAAAGGGAGAGAGATTGATAAAAATGTATAAAAGCATTAAAAAATGAGGTGATGCACCAAATGTTTTGATCCTTATACTTGCACAAAACACACTATAGGATGATTTCAATACTGATAAACATCACTCAATTCACTCTTTGATCATATTACACATGAGTATTTCATAACAAGGTATTGAATTATTATCAACCTAGCATGGGAGAGCAATTGTCCACTTTCACACTAACCAAAAAACTATATATGCACATAGAGTGACCGGTGAGAACTACCAAAACATTGCATGAAGGTGATAAAATTGAGATAGAGTCAATGATAGCATACATTCACTTAACAACATCAATGATTTCATGAAACACACTTCAAATTAGCTTGAAAATAGAAGAATTCAGTCTTTTATTACATCAAATATGTGTTACAATATAAATATTGGTAGAGTATAGTCATTCCAAAGAGAGGGATCCATCTCAAGGCGTAAAAGCCTATATTTATAGTAGAAGGGATGAAAGAGATGGGGATAAATGAATATAAGGATGGAGAAGGGAGAATAATGACCAAGATTTTTGATCATTATGGTGTTGATGTCATTAGAACAAATAATAATTCCTAGGATCACTTCTGGAAGGTGGCCATAAAAATCGTATCAACCCTTTCAATTTATTTCTAGCTTGCATTGATGCTTCTTATGGTGATAATGATGGGATAAAATTGTTTAAAAGCTGGATTCCAATATTGAAGTAGTTGTAATAGTAGGATCAATCTTTTAGAATATTTTTATAAAGTTGATTGCTCCCTACTAGTTTGTTTTGGCATGTTTAAAAGGGTCACAATCATCTTCAAGACTACCTTGCCAATGGTTTATCCATGTTACTAGTTTTGTTGACAAACCCTTTAAAACTGATGTATCTACCTTCATGTCATCCCTTTGAAACATTTTCTTTAGTTTGAATTGAAATTTAAGGCTTTTAATTTTGATATTAGACCTTGATCTTGATCTAGGCTTCTCATATTATGTTAATCATCAGTTTCTCATTTGTTCCTCAAGATCCTACTAACTCTTTGAACTATCATGCACCATCGATCTTCCTTTACATAGATTGAACATGTACCATTTATATTATACCAATTAAATTCACTTAAGATTCTTAGCATCTCCTTATTCATTCTCAAGATACGTTGACTTATTGACCTCTAACTCATTATCGATCTAATTTTATACGATTGATCATGCACCATCAATCTAATTGGACCCATTGACCTTTTCATTTGTTATGTGTCATTGGATATTTATTTAGGTACTTGAGATATTGAAACTTGTTAGTCATGCATTCATGCTGACCTTTTGACTTGATGCTCATTGTTGATCTTAAGTGCATGATTAAACATGATCTATTAGATCTTTGGAACCCGATAGCTTTGTCAATCACCATGCAACATTAGATCCTTTGATATAATCAAATGTCAACCATTGATCTTGATGATTTGAATTCAAATGGATATTTTTTTCAAATTAATCTTGACATCTGTGTGCATGTTTCACTATGCAAGTCTAACTTTGAAGTCTTAAATCTGTAGATATAAATTGCACCAAGGCACCAAAATTATAAGGAATGATTTGGGGACAAATTACATCATACTCATGAAATTACTTGGCTCTAGTAGATTCTTATAGTGTAATTATTAAATGCATGACCATCTTCCTCTGCTCATTCTTGCATGATTTTCTATGATGATTTGGTTCCTAAAGGTCATCAAATTCACACTTTAAGACTACTTATAGTGTTTCAAAAGATTATAATTGACAAGTGATATTATCTTGGAATATGTATACTCTTTCCACCATTGGATCAACCTTTAATTAGGACCCTACTTATCTTCTTATTCTATATTAGGTAAATTTATGTATGTAGGCTAAATTTGGTCAACATCTTTGATGACTCAACTGGGTAACATGCCTGTTATGCTTGATAATTTAGACCATTTACATGAATCTTGTATTCACCAATCATGATGAATCTAATCCATGACTTCAAGAAACCTTTTGAATTCTAAGATAATAAATTCCACCAAAATAGGGAAGGAAATAAATAAAATAGGGAAGCTATCCTAACAAAACAAAAGCAAACAAACTAATGTGCTAGGACAACACTTGGAGGAAAATAAGACCACTAACTATGTATAGGGAACTTATCTTCTTTAATAGTAATGTTTCAAGTGTATCCCATTGACTAGGATAAGAAGCTACTCACCATCCATCCTTGCAAGCTAGAAGGAATTGTGGGATTTTTAGCTAGATATTGTGTATAGAAAACTCCAAAGAGAGTTAACTTTTGTATGCCTTCCTAGCTTAGATTTATCATCATCCCACTTGAGGACCAAACATCCTTCTTTGAACTTCATGAAGAAGCTCTTTTGTCAAAGGCTCTCATCACTTTTCCTTGATGGTTTTCCATGGCTAGCATGGATTGGTGTCTTGTCTCTTCCAACTCCATAAGCTTGGCATACCTAATCTCCATAGGTTCATTTTATAAAAACTCAAGTTGATGCATTAGTTCTAGGGTAGGAAATTCAAGAGAAATAATAATTCTTTCTTTCTTACCATATACTAGCTTGTAGGGGGAATTGGCTATGAACTTATTGTAAGTGATCCTATTAGCCCATATAGTGGATTTTAATTTGAGATGCCATGACATCTGATTATCTTCAATGGTCCTTCTTAGGATCTTCAATAGGTTCTTATCGATGGACTCAGCAAGGACATTACCTTATGGATTATACTTTGATGAAGTGATAAGAAAAACACCATGTTTAACTACCCATTGGATGATTATAGACCTTAAAAAGGCCATAAAATTATCAAATATAATAGTTAAAGGGTCTCTAAATCTAGTAAGCAAACCTTCATATAAATCTATAATATTGGAATTGTTTTATTCCTTCAATGCCAATTCTTTTATCCATATAGTAAAGTAGTCTTTGGTAGTTAATATCCATTTATGTCCTAGGGTTGAATGGGGGTTAATGAGACCAATAAATTCCAAATGCCCTTGGACAACTGGATTATCCATTGTGATTGGTTGGAGAGGTCAGGTCATGAGTCTCACCTTCCCTACAAGCATAACACATTGTTTGCATTTCCTAACCCATGCATGACAATCACAAAATAAGCTTGGCCAATAATACCCACCTCACATGATATTTTGGGCTGTAGTCCTCACTAATTAATTCCCTCCACCATGTTGTTCATGGAACTCTTCGAGCAGTCTTTCTATTTGATGTGGCTTAATGCATCTTAACATCATGCCATTGATGTATTCCTTGAATAAAAAACCATAAAAAAAAAGAAATGGAATGGATTAAAATATTTATTATCTTCTCTTTAAAGGATTTAGATGATAGGGATAAAGACCATTTTGGAGATATCTTACCAAATCATGATACTAAATAGAAGATGAGGTATGATCAGTTGTAACTTCTACATCAGTTGACACCATAACCAACTCATTAGATTCTTGTAAGTCTTCATCTAGATGTTCACAAAGTCCTTTGACTTTATTCAACTTTGTGACCTTGATCTCCAAATCATACTCCATTACCTTTATTATCCAACCAACTCTTTTCTCATTTATGTCTTTGTTTAAGAGAAACTCCTTAACACTTAGATGCTCAACCATTAGGTGTATTTTACTATTATACAACAAGTACTGAAATTCTTGAGAGACCTCTTAATAGAAAGTACATACTTTTAAACAAAAGAATACCTTGTTTCATATTCCTCCAAGCCTTGACTAAAGGAGCCTATGGGCTGATCTAAGGCCTCATGGTTTTGTTGCATAATAATTCTTGAAATGGTGTCAATGTTAACATAGGTGTACAAAATGAAGTATTTTGAGAAATCTAGGTTCATGATCATAAGAGCACTAGCCACGACTTTATTATTTTCCTCAAAACTCCTTAATCATTTCATGGACCAGCTAAAAATCTAATTCTTCTTTAGCATGGTTATAAGTGGCTTAGTTAAAGTGGAAAAATATGATATGTATCTTTTGATAAAATTGATCTCCCCCAAGAAAATTTACAAATCTATTTTGTGATTGGGAAAGGAAAATGAAAGAATTGAAGCCATTCTTTTAGGATCTATGGTTAAGCATGCTTTGAAACTATATGTCCAAGGAGATTACCTTCATGAAGTGAGAAGACACATTTTTTGGGATTCAGAGATACCCCAAATTGCCTACGCATTTTAAACACTTACTCAAGGTGAATCGTGTGCTCAGTTACATTCTTTGATAACACTGTTATATAATCCAAATAGACTAGTACAGACTTGTTAAGAATGCCCTAGAATTCCATAACCATGGCTCTCTCAAAAATTACTCTAGCATTGGATAGACTGAAGGGTATATTTCTATTTGAAAATGTCCCCAACTTTATGGTAAAGGATATCTTGAATTGGTCTTTGTCCTTGACCAAAATTTGGTTGTAACCACTATATCTATCCAACAATTAGAACCTTTTTGAACATGCAACCAACTATAAAATTTGTTCCATAGATGGAAATGGATAGTGGTATTTAAGTGAATCCTTGTTTATGTCACAAAATATAATACACAATCTAATTTTACCATTCATTTTCCATATTAGAACAAGGTTTGCCACCTAATTTGAGTGCTTGATTAGAAATATAATAGCTGATTCAATGAGCTTATGAATATCAACTCTCATTAAAGGATCAATCTTAGGATTAATATGCCTTTGTCTTTATCTTACTAGCTTAGTTTCATCCTCTAGCTCAATGGTGTGTTAATCTAGACTTGGGCCAAATCCATTGAGATCACTATATTTCCATGTAAATACATCAACAAAACTTTCACATAACTCAATGAAAGATTCCTTTCTTGAATAAGTGCATACCTTGCCCAACTTTAAGTAATTTCTTACTAGGTGAAACTTCCACATTGGTATAGTTTTCTTCTTTTATTGACAAAGTTGACTTTTATTTCCTTATATCATCATCACCACTAAATATGTTTTAATTGTGAGCAATCCTTTGGGAAACTTATTTTTTTTAGTTGTACAATTTTATCACCATACTATTGCCAGTAATTTGACTGATTTATTGAGGAAAACTTAGCTTCTTCTTGCAAGAATCTGACAATCTAATTATCATTATAAAATACTTGACAATTATCATTATGATCTAGGATAAAAGGCCTTAAAATCACCTTAATGTGGGACTATACCTTTTCATTTGTTACATCAGCTAGGATACTAAATTGTGACCCAATTGCAGCTAACCTATCTATATGTTTATTCTCATCTCTTGGTATTGCTTAAATGTTGAAGGCTTAAAATTATTAAAGTAAGTCACACACCCTATGCTTATAATATTTGAGCAATGGGTTTTTTCATACATTAATACCTCTCACTTGGTGGGATACAAGTTCACTATCACTAAAGACTTGTAGTTTCAACTTTATATATTTGATGATGCCTACTATCTTTGATGGTGAACCATACAATTTAAATACCTCTTTAGAATTTGATTCATAGACAAGACCAAGCTTGTCTATAATTTGCTTAGGCATGATAGTGTTATTGGCTCCAATATCTACCATATAGTTATAAACTAAATAGTCACCAAAAATCAAATAGATGTATAAGGGAGGATTTTTATTTGAATTTACCTCATATTTGTCCTATTTTCCACTATATGTGATTGATGATCTTGTTGCTTCATTGACTTGTCTAAATTATTTAAGACAACTCTTTATTTCTAAGTTGATTCTGGAGACACCTTGAAAGCTAATAGCTCTTGGATGAACAAGTATTTTTGACCTAGAATAGTAAGGTAATAACACATGTTAATGATGACATTGGATTTATTCATTTGATCTATTATGTAGAATGAGGCTCCACTAACCTTTGGCTTCACTTTTTAAACCACTAGTTGTTCATGAACTAGAGGTATTTGAGGGACCTTCCCAACCTCTATATTATAAAATATTTGTGTTGTAGGGTCATCAAGTTAATATTTGGTAATTTTGGAAACATCATTATGAGTATTTGAAGCATTATTTTCATATTTAGCCTCATCAATGGCTCTTCTTTTAACTCTAGTTACATCTGCAACTTGACCACTTGAACTACTAATCTCACCACCATGGTTGAATACAACACAATCATCCATTTACCAATTTACATTAATGGAATCAAGATACCCTTTAAATTTTTGAGACTCTCGTTAGGGTACCAAACATGTCTCTTGATACTAACCTCCTTAAAGAGAAAAATCTTCTTGAGTCATTTATGGCATTGTAATGTTTTATGATACTAAGACATGGTTATAAACATCATATGGGTTGGAGTGCTTAAAAATTGATTCATGCATCAAATAATTTTGATGTGGTGTAATAATAATAATAATAATAATAATAATAATAATAATAATAATAATAATATATTTTGATGTGAAAGGTGTATTAGGATTAAGAAATGCATATGGCTTAGTTGAAACTATGAGTCTTTGTGCTTGGTAGGCTAGTCTATTTTCTCAAAATCCTTGATAAGGAAGACTTTAATATCTGAAAGGCTGATAGGAGTTATGATTATATTGTTGATAAGGCCTACCCTATTATTTATATATTTTGAGTTGAACTATCACATTCCCAAAAGATTATAATAAACATTTTAATTCTCCAGTCTCACTAGCCTGATTAGAAGAGGTTGCAACTTGGGTCTGGGGAGAAGGGATATAAGATAATTATAGAGACTAAGGGGCTTGAGGGAGTGGCATGGATTTTAAATCTAGAATTATATGAATCAGAGGCCTTGTATCAAGCTTACCATCTTGTATCAAACTATTTTATGCTCTTATTTCAACCTCATAAGCACTTAACAAGGTATTACCACTCATGGACTATATCATCACACTAATAATATAATTAAGGGATATTAAATAATATAATAAGGCATATTCAAGGTATGGTTTGATCAATGTAGGTATTCTACTACATGTCTTTTTGAATATGAGATTGAAATTAGATATGAATTCATGAAGATTTCTCTTTATGTTAGTCAATTGTTTAACTAAAGATAAGTGATCATATTTGTCTGACTAAGGTTGCACCTAAATAATCCCATGTAGCAATGGAATTAAATGGAATATTTGTATACCATTTAAATTCTTTTCCTCTAAGGGAAGTATCAAGTAATATGATAGCCACATTATCTTGAACAACATTGTGAACAGACCAAAGGTTAGAAACATCTTGGATGTGCTCAATGGTAGTTATTTGACCTTATCTTGAGAAGAATGGGATACTCTTAAGGGAAAAAATAATAATGTCATCATACTAGGATAATTTTAATGAACTACTTATATTGAATGGAAAAAATACTTGATTCCTGATAGCCATTTGGGTAGTGGGGATTACACTATTTAAGATAATAGGATGACTAGGGGATGAATATTAATTTTTGGGATAAGGTATTATTATATTAATATTATTTCTTATATGAAACAATAGGTATATCAATGAATTCAAGGTGAATACCTTTACTAGCTAAACTTCTAATAACCTTTGGCATTAAAATGTTGCCTATATGGTGCTATAAATTATTAAAACTTTAAATATATTTAGCTCCTAATGATGGTGGATCTCCTTTTCTACTAAAGATGCTTCTCCTTATCTCTAAATTTTTTTTATTCAATGATAATGGGTCCCACTAGGCATTCCATAACTGTTAGTGGTCTTATATTACAACCTAGCTGAGCAAGGGGATTGTTCAGGCCCTCTTGCTCAAACCTAGTCCAACATGGAATTGCCCCTAGGCTATGGGTCACCTAAACTTGGGTTAAACATCTGAAGAAGGTTGAATTCCTTTTGGATATATCACCTAAACTACACCTAAGCTAACTCTTACTTGGAAAAGGGAGAGATATTGACAACAATTTATAAAAGCATCAAAAAATGAGATGATGCACCAAATGTTTGGATCCTTATACTTGCACAAGACACTAAAGGACTCTTTAAAGAATTATAAACATCACTCCATTCAATATTTGATCATATTACACATGAGTATTTCACAAAAAGGCATTGATTATCTATTAACCTAGCATGGGATGGTAGTTATCCACTTCCACACTGACCAAAAGACTATATATGCACTTAGAATGACTTATCAAAACTATCAAAAAATTGCATGAAGGTGATAAAACTCGGACATAGTCAAAAATAACATACATTAATGTAACTACATCAATGATATCATGAAACACACTTCAAATCAGCTTGAAAATTAAGGAATTCAACATTTTATTACATCAAATAAGTGTTATAGTACAAATCTTGGTAGAGTCTAGTCATGTCAAAGATAGGGATCCATTTCAAGGATTAGAACCCTATATTTATAGCAAAAAATATGAAAGAGATGGAGATAAATTAATATAAGGATTAATAAGGGAACATAATGACCAGTATTCTTGATCATTTTAGTGTTGATGCCATTAGAATAGATCATAATGCCTAGGATCACTTCTGAAAGGTGGCTATAACAAACATATCCATCCCTTTCAATCTATTTTGGATTGCATTAGTGATCCTTATGATTAAAAAAATGTGATAATATCATATAAAATCTATATTATAGCATTGAATTAGTTGTAAAATCAAGATCAATTTGTTAAGATCTTTTTCTAGTGTTGATTGTTCCCTACTGGTTCATTTTGGCATGTAAAAAGGGGTCACAATTAGCTTTAGGACCACCTTGCTAATGGATTATCCATGTTGTTGGTTTTGTTGATGAACCCTTTGAAAATGATGTGTCTACTTTTGTTCCATCCTTTTAGAACATTTACTCAAGTTTGAATTCAAATTCAAGGCTTTGATTTTTGATATTGACCCTTGATCTTGATTTGGGCTTCTCATATTGTGTCAACTTTCATCTCTTCATTTGTTCCTCAAGATCCTATTGACTCTTTGACCTCTTGCAGACCATTGATATTAATTTACATGGATCAAATGCGTACCATTGATCTTCTACTATTTCAATCCTCTTAAGACACTTGGCATCTCCTTACTCATTCTCAAGATTTGCTATCATCAATTTCCTTTCATAGATTGATCATGCACCATTAATGTGATTTGACACACTAACCTTGTTAGTGGTCACCCACTACTAGATATTTGTTTAGGTACCTAAGATCATGACACTTGTCATCCACATGTTCATTCTGACCTTTTGACTTGATGTCCATTGTTGATATTTAGTGCATTATTAAACATGCTCTATTAGATCTTTGAGACCCACTGGCTTTGTCAGTCAACATGTATCATTGGATCCTTTGATTTGATTGAATGTTGATCATTAATATTTATCATTTTAATTCAAATGGATACTCATCATAACTCAATCTTGACATATACATGCACATTTCACTCTGCAAGTCTAACTTTGAAGTCTTAAATCTATAGATAGAAATTGCACCGAGGCACCAAACTTGGAGGGAATGATCTAAGGGAAAAGTACATCATGTTTATATAATTCATTTACTTAGGTAGACTCTTCAAGTTTAATTATTAAATTCATGAACATCTTGCTGTGCTCATTCCTTCAGGATGTGCCATGACAGTCTGGTCCTTGAAGGTCATTAAATTCAAAATTTAAGCCTACTTAAATTGTTTTAAAAGTTTACAAATGACAAGTGATCTTCTCCTAGAATATATCTACCCTTTCCAACATTGTATTACCCTTTAATTAGGACCTTGATCATATTCTTATTTTGGATAAGGAAAATTTAGGTATGTAGGCCAAATTTGGCTTAGTTTATAACCCCATAGGGTAGTTTCATCACCTAATAGGGTGGTTATGTCACTAATCAATTATTTTTGATAATAAGCTAAAGGGAGATACAAGGTCTAATAAATGAGTAATATAAATGGTTTTATAGGGTTATCATTTGAGCATTGTTAGGAGGTCACTAAATTAGCATTGGGCATGTTGTGTTCAGAATATCAAACCAAGAAAACATTAGGTGCATAAATATTTACCCCTTTATTAGTGTAGGTATTTATTTTCTTTGTATTTTTTTATTTGGATTATTATTACACACATGGATTATTCCTACACTTTAGTTAGCTTGATTAGGTTTACATAGACATAAGGAGTTAATCTTGGTCATTATCATTAGCTAGTGAATGTTACTCTCTAATTGGTCAATTATGATTTGTGAATTACATACCTATTCTAGGCCTTTCTGATAATTTATGGAAAAGTTACATGTTACTCACCTATATGTAGATATATTTATGAGTTATTATACACTAGAGTGTTAAATGATTTGTCTTATTTTTATGTAATATTCTCATTTTAGTTTTTTATCACAATAATGTCTGTGTAATTGTTATATTTTTAATTAATAAATATGCACATTTAATTGATCTAGATATCCTAGTCAATGCTATGACATGGTATTAGAGCACCAATATATTGTATTGATTGTCTAGTTTCATATTTATTGTTATTTTTTTAAAAAATATCTCAAGAGTTGTTATTTATAAATTTAGGCAAACCCATGTCTTTCCATTTTCATTATCTTTACATATAGAACTATAGGATTATATCTATTAGATTATGTATTTCATGTGTATTTCTCATGTTTTATAGTGTTTTATCTAGCTGTTTCATCTTGTAGTGGGTTTTGATTTATCCTAGATTGGCTAGATTAGTTATATTACTATTTTGTCTTGCCTATATAAGTGAGTGCTTACCTTTGTACTAGCATCTCGTTATCTCATAGTCTAAATAATCATTTGCTTTTCTCTATGTTGCATTTAATTTTTTAAATCTACTTGTGATGTTCTTGTTATGAACTCTTTAGATCTTGGCTTCATGGAATGTTTTTACCATTCCTAACTTAGTACTAGAGCATTGAAGGCATTGTAACCATCCTTTAGCTTGCAATTCAGAGAGAATATCTTGATCTAAATCTATTTAATTTAGAGGCATGGAGGTTTTTATTGTTCTGCTACATTAGATCTAAGAGTGAAGCATTGTGATTCTTAAGATTGGTGTTGTAGATCTGTCCATTTCCTAAATAAAGATAGGCATTGCTTTTTTGTTGATTGTAGATTTGTGATAATCTTTGGATATGTGATTTTTTAGATTGGAATTTTTTTATTCTTAACCTAATGTTTATATCTTTAAAAATTTGAGTTGGATCTACATTTCTAAGAAAATGAGGAGATAAGGCATTTTGATCAAAGAGCTATTTTTTTAGCTTGGCATCATCCATCTTGGTGTCTTTTATTTGGTAGAGGCATTTTTTTGGAAAAGGCATCCTTATGCTCCATCCTTTTTTTAATAAGATCTAAGGTTTTTGAAGATGAGAGAGGAGACCTGCATTTCATTTTTCATCTACTAGATCTACATTAAAATCCCTTTGGATTTCCTTTTATCTACATGGAAGATATTTTTGTATTGAGATGTATTAAAATTATGCCTTTAACATCAAATTCTAACCTTGGCATTTATTTTTATAGTAAGTGGCATCTTTTTTATGAGTTGTGGCATAAAGTTATTTGATTTTTAGATCTACGTGGAGGAGAAAATTACTACATAGTGTCATATTAATATTTTTGTTGTCTTTGTCATGTGGAACATAGTCTTTGTCTTCATCAGAGAGAGAAGCATTGGAGTGAAAAAATGTGTGGTGATTTGAATCTATCTAGATTTTTTTTGCAAATATGTGCTTGATCAGATAGAATAATTTTAGCTTCATGGAAGTAGAGGTGATTTAACATTTTACCTAGGTCTAAGCATTTCTTATCATTGTTTTTGGTCCTTTGTGGAGAAGTAATTTCATCCAAGGAACAAAGGTTTTTTTTTATGCAAAAATTTGTTTTTTTTCTCTAGGTTCTTGGAGGTACATAAAAGTACATGGAAAAGTCTCTACTAAGCTTTGGTATCACTAAGCTTCCTTCCCATACTTGTTCCATCTCCTATTCACTCTTTTCTATTCTTAAAATAGTTTTTCATTCATTTAATTTGCCTTATAATTTGTATTTTTTAATTAAAAGAGGAAAAATAATTCACTTGCATGCATATCAAGGTAATCAAAAAGACTATTTTTCACTTTAGTTGACATTTTAAATTCTATGTCAAAATTACAATTCCAATGAGTGGTGACATGCCTATGTTATTTTTTATTTTGGCCACTAAAATCTATTACTAGTGTTTTTTAAATTGTTTTGACCCATTTTACAAGAAATCATAACACTTGTATCTTTTGAATCATAACTTAGATTTGAGTTATGTTGTTTTCATTTTGATAGGTGTGATTCTCTATTTAAAATGTAGACTAAGTTAAAAAGGTTGTTTTGGAAGGTAGACCATGTAAGACTGATGAAGCTTGAAGTGGAGCTTACTTCACTAAATCCAAAAGACTTTGATTCCATTGTAGATTACCTCACCAAATTTAAGCATTTATTGACATAGTTGAAGGGGAGTGGTCGATGTAAAAAGGATGAAGTGTGTATATATTTAATATTGTCTAAGTTGAGTGGTCCATTATAAATTTTTACATCTACCTTTTTCTCTAGTATGGATGAATTAGTTACCACATTCAAAATGCCATATTTAGATTTGTTTGTGAGAGAATCACTAAGGAAGAATACAAATTGTCTCACCTTGAGTCCTCCACCTCTCAAAAAACATTAGTGGCCTCACATCTTAAGTCTAAAGGAAAATATATGGGTAAGAATAAAAACACTCCTCCTCTAACTCAAAATTCACTTAAGCCCACCAACACTTCTACATCTAAACCCAATCCATCTTCTAAATCAAATAATAATTCTAACCTATCTGTATCCTATTATGCGGGGCACTAGCCATGAAGAGTCTATGTGTTTCTAGAGAAATAAAGCCTTAGAAGATTCCATTACAAAACATAATATCTCTAACTCCACTCCTTTTTCCATCTCATGAGCATGGGAGAGTACTTAAGGTTGTTGAGAGATGATAGTTATCTATTTTAGGTAGTTAGGTTCTAGATTCTGGTGCTTCAAACCATATGACTTCTACCAAGGAGTCCTTTTTATTTCTTGGTTTGAATTCCACTTTCAACATTAAGGTTGGAGATTATTCCTTCATTTATGTTAAGGGGAAGGGTGACATATAAATAGATGGTTGCCACATAAATGATGAATTATATGTTCCAAACATCACCACCAATCTACTTTCAATGTATCAAATTTTTCACTTTTGTCAGGGTAAGACAATAATTTTCACACCATAAGGTGCTGAAGTTTGATCTTTGTTAGATCCACACATATGAATTACTTAGGGTGTTGTTGACCATAGTTCTCAACTTTAATTTTGTGAGGGTGTTGATGATAATACTCCCTTAGGGACATGTTTAGTTTCTCATGTAGATTCTAAGAGTTGGATTTGGTGTGATAGATTTAGACACCTCAAATATAGATATTTAAAGGAGTTGAACACTCACAATAGGGTAGAGGGTCTTCCTATAATTTCATGTTTTAATAGAGTCTACATTGATTTTGCATTGGGGAAACAATACTAAGATCCATTTCTTAAGGGTATGTCCATGAGAGCTTATTCAACACTTGAGCTTGTGCATAATAATTTGATGGTCTTTCCTACTCCTTTCAATATAGCTAAGTATGTGCTTACCTTCATTTAAAATTTATCAAGGTGTACTTGTGTTTATTTACACAAGTAAAAAAGTGATGTCTTTACTCACTTTAAAGTCTTTAAGTCATTGGTCGATAAACAGTCATCAAGTTGCATTAAGAAGATTCATACACATAATGGGGGGAAGAATTTTAGTTAAGAGTTCACTAATTTTTTATTGACACATGGTATTGTTTACCAACATTATTTTATGCATACTCCATTGCATAATTTCTTAGAAAAGAGGAAGAATCAAAATTTGAAGGAGATGGATAAATGCATGATGCATTTATGAGATTACCTCCTATATATTGGGTAGAGGGAATTAATTATGTGGAATAAATTTATAACCACACATCAAATCGAGCACTTGAGCATATGACTCTGGAGGAAGCTTGGTCTAGAACCAATCCTTATGTCTTATTTTTTTGAGTCTTTAGGAGCTTTGTTTGAGAATTCATACCAAAGTAGAAAAATAAAGCATTAGACAAGAAGAACAAACCTTTGGTCTTTATCGGGTATTGTGAGGCATGAAAGCTTATCATATTTTAGACCCTGATACTCATGATGTTCATTTTTGAACACACATATAGTTTGATGATAATTTCACATCTCATGACTCTTCATCTTCTTCCATGCCTACTTCTTCTTTCCATGATTCACCCCATCTTGAGGATTCATTCTTTGAAGATCCAATTCAAGAGATTCTTGAGGAGGTTATAGAGGATGAGGATCTCATTCACATTGATGCTCCCAATATGCCTAAGTGGGCTCATACTATAGTTAATCAAGAATCACCATTCATACATGATCTTGTACCTACTCAACATCATCATGCACATTATAAGGATACTAGACTTGTATGTTAGACAATATTTGGGGATCCACAATATTTTTCATAGGGTCATGGGATACAGGAGTGGGATGATGTGACGATAGATGCGTATTCTTCATTGATGAAGAATGACACTTGGGATTTGGTCACTCTTCTTAAGGGAAGAAAGTTGCTTAGTTGAAAATGGATTTACCACACAAAAAAAATATAGTTGATGGGTCCATTGACAAGTATAAGGCACATCTTATTGTAAAGGTATTCTTATAAGTCAAAGGTATTTACTATTCTAAGACTTTTTGCACCCATTTCTAATATGGATTATGTTTGCCTTGTAACTTCTCTTACTTTCTCTTGATTTCACTTCATAGGGCTGGCTAGTATATCAGATGGACATTAATAGTGCTTTCTTGGATGGAGACTTTCATGAGGAAATATATATGTAGGAGCCTACTAGGTTTGTTCATGATTATTCTCTTATTATTTGACTTAGGAGGTCTCTTTACAGTCTCAAATAGGCCCTTTAGGCTTGGTATGAGAAGATGGATTCATTTATTCTGTTTATTGTCTTTGTTCATTGTCACTCTAATTTCATAGTGTATATTCAATGTATTATAGAGGATGTTGTCATTTTAGTCTTGTATGTTGATGAGTTGCTTCTCACACACATCTCCTCATCTCAAATTTAGATTATTCATCAGGGACTTTCAACATAGTTTGACATGATAGAACTTGGTCTTTTTCACATATTCCTTGATCTACATATTTCAAAGTTAGATGTAGGGATCTATTTGAGTTAGCAAAAGTACACCCTTGATCTTCTTAAATTTTTTGACATGGGTTATTTTAAGAAAAGTCTGAATCCTTTTCAGTCTAAAGTGACTCTCACTAACTCTTGTACTACTCCACTTTGTGATCCTATATTGTATAAGAAGATGGTAGGGAGTCTTATGTATTTGACCCATACTCAACCTGATATTTCATTTGCATTTGGGATTGTATCTAGGTTTACACATGATCCTCATGAGAGTCACTAGAAGGATGCCAAGATTATTTTGAGATATCTATGAGGTACTACTCATTTTGGATTGCATTACACCAAATGTTCTACTTAGTTGGTTGGATATAGTGATTCAGATTGGTTATGTTCTCTTGATGATAGAAATTTCACTTATGGATATATATTTTATCTTAGTTCTTTAATTATTTCTTGGTTATGCAAGAAGTATCAGGTATTTCACTTTCATCTACAAAGGTTAAGTATAGGGAAAAAATTATAACAAGTCAATAGATTCTTTGGCTACGTCAATTATTGATAGATTTTGGATTCATGCAGGATTCACCAACTATACTTTTATATGACAACCATAGTTAAATCTATTTATCTTTCAACCTAGTTAAGCACTAGTGGACCAAGCATGTTGAGGTACATATGCACTTCATCATCAACACATTCAAGATGGCATTCTTATCTTGGAGTACATTGTGACTCGGTAGCAAATTACAAACATCTTCACGAAGATTTTTACATCACCTCATTTTCTTGAGTTATATGGCATGCTTGGGATTTTAGAATTTATATTTGGGGGGTGTTCATGAATATATCTTCCATATTCATTCCATGGATACATATTATACATCAGTACTTTATGAGGCCTTATTATTGGTACTCATTATATGGATATGCCACTATTTATTTTTTGGCTTTTTGAGCCCCTAGTTTCACTTGAGGAGGGGTGTTATATTATGTATTTCATGTGTATTTCTCATGTTTTCTAGTGTCTTAGCTAGCTACTTCATATTATAATGGGTTTTTATTTATCCCACATTAGTTAGATTAGCTAGATTAGTATATTACCTTGCCTATATAAGCAAGTTCTTAGCTTTATACTATAATCACATTATCTCATATTTTGAGTAATCATTTGATTTTTTTTGTGTTGAATTTCATTTGTTTTGCATCTATTTGTGATGTTATTGTTGTGAACTCTTCAGATCTTGGCTTTATGGAATTTTTTTACCATTCCTAATAATATCTTTTATAGGATAGATATTTCCTATGTATTCATTAAATTGTTGTGATGTATCACCTCATTTTCTTGAGTTATATGGCATGCTTGGGATTTTAGAATTTATATTTGGGGGGTGTTCATGAATATATCTTCCATATTCATTCCATGGATACATATTATACATCAGTACTTTATGAGGCCTTATTATTGGTACTCATTATATGGATATGCCACTATTTATTTTTTGGCTTTTTGAGCCCCTAGTTTCACTTGAGGAGGGGTGTTATATTATGTATTTCATGTGTATTTCTCATGTTTTCTAGTGTCTTAGCTAGCTACTTCATATTATAATGGGTTTTTATTTATCCCACATTAGTTAGATTAGCTAGATTAGTATATTACCTTGCCTATATAAGCAAGTTCTTAGCTTTATACTATAATCACATTATCTCATATTTTGAGTAATCATTTGATTTTTTTGTGTTGAATTTCATTTGTTTTGCATCTATTTGTGATGTTATTGTTGTGAACTCTTCAGATCTTGGCTTTATGGAATTTTTTTACCATTCCTAATAATATCTTTTATAGGATAGATATTTCCTATGTATTCATTAAATTGTTGTGATGTATCTATATATATTTTACTTGGTGATCACTAAGTCTATGGTCTATGTATGCACTCTTGGGTTGACATTGTCATTTTTTGGTGGCATGTACTACTAGTACTCATCTTTTTAAAGCATCAATGTGTTCCAAACATCCCTTCCACTAGCTTGATTTTACTTTGTGGTATCCTACCATATCCCATTGACCTTTGGTTGAATGACACATACCTTTGATTGATTGATGACTTAATGGTTTGAAGGTCATGACCTCCTTATTCACATAGCCTTAGATGTTAGTTTCTACGTCCTATCTAAACTAGTTTAGCTTCAACCTAGTCATGGCTACAAGTGGTTTGTCATCCATTAAATCTAGGATTTCAATCTACTAGTTTTTCCTCCCTCATATTTAGGATTGTAATCTTAGACATACTCTTTTTCATCTTCAGTAACATCTTCCAAATAATGTAGTGCCTACATTGGGACTTTCACTACTCAAATGGTCGATAAACCAATGAGTAAATAGATCCTAAGATACACTAATAGAACTTCAAACTTGTGAATCAAAATTTTCATCCCTACCAAATGTTATTCTTTCTCTCAAAACTCATCTATTCTAATCTACAATTTTTCCAATGGAAATGGTGTGAGATTACTAAATCACTATTACTTTCCTTGAGTAGAGTTTTAGTTAGGCTTCTTCTCCCTTGGTGGCACCTCCATAATTTAACTCAAACCAAGCTAAGTCAATAATTTTTCCATAATTTTTTTTAAATCATGCATATTAATTTATTCATCATATCTTGATTTACAATTTAAGGTGAAATAAACTTTTCTCCATTTAAATGAACATGTGGGTGCATAATCAATTCGGTTAAGACTCAAAATTACTTTGTGAGGGGCCCCAAGTTTAATTCTTGTTCTAATGAATATATACAAGGCTAGTTATTTTGTCATGAACATTAAAAATTTTATGGAATTTTATTTAAATAGACCATTTAATAGTGGAAAATTTAAAAACATTATAACTTTTGATAGGAAACTCAGAATTAAATTCTATTTTTTTCAAAAGTGTTTGTTTTTATATGTTTGTTCCATTGGAAAGCTTTGTTTTGTAAATGCACTAAAATTATAAGGTGTCAAATCTAGGGGTTGTTATGGTGCATGATCTTCTTCTTACACATTTAGTTCTATAATTTCCTTTTTTTCATCATGGATTCTTGGTTGTTTCTACTTCTTACTACATTAAATTACCATGAATTGAAAAACAACATGAAACTTGCTCTAAAAAATCTATCATTCTATAGGATAGCTATGAATGAGGAAACTCAACACATAGTAGATGTGAATAAAAGTAAATGGTTTAACAGATGTGATCAAGAACATGGTTTTCATAGTTTGTCTATTTATCCTTATGTTTTCACATTGAATATACTAAAACACCTAATGAGGTATTGACCACATTAGAAAATCTCTTTGGGAAGCATGATGTGATGAGAGGTTATGAAATAGAGAATGAACTCATTAGTTTGATCCTAGGTGACTTTGACAAACTATTGAATTTTTTCACTAGGTTTAAATAAGCTCTACGTGATAATGTAGCAGAAAAATGTAATGATAAAAATTGTAGCGGTAAAAACATAGTATGAAAAAAATGTCTCAAGGTTAAAATATAGTAAGGAAAAAAGTATCGGTATTAGTAATGTCACACAAATGTCATGAAGAGCATAATTGGGACATTTTAGTGATTATCACATTATTTATTTGTTATCTAGTTCATTTTGGTGAAAGTATTTAACATTTCATGATGGAAAAGTAATGCATCAAATTTACAAGAAAAATAACAAAGGAAAATGTGATTTCATGCATTTGGACCTTTAGTTGAAAGTTATGTCATCTTATGTGTGAGTCATTCCTTTACTATGTTTTATTCCTATTATATTTTCTCCTCGCTACATATTTTCCTTGCTATGTTTTTGACACTACATTTTTGTTTGCTACTTTTTTGATAGATGCCTTTAAATTTCGAAGGTTGTAGTTAAAATAATGTGGTATAGATAATAAATATGATGAAATTATTCTATCAATTATCTTCAAATTGGGTCCAAATTACATTGTGTTTGTCTCCACTTTCTATGCCATAAAAAGTGATCTTGGAACCATATGGAAGATGCCTTATTTAGATCCTTTGTTACCTACTCAATTTGGGAGCAAGGTAAACTGATATAGATGGGAAAAATGAAGTCCATCCTCCAAACCTCAAGCCCTATTTTCCATAAGTGGGAGAGAGAAGGATTCAAACAATAAAGAGAAGAAACAAAATAAAAAGGATCAAGAAAAGGATAAAAAAACCTCCCACCTCAAAATCAACCAATGAGACCTCTACTTCTAGTGTTAAGCCTAAAAAAGATAGGATCAGGTGTGTTTATTGTGTGGGAAACCAAAATTAAAGTAAATTTTGAAGAAGAAAATTGACCACCTAAAAAGACTTCTTGAGAAGAATAATATATGTGTTCCTGAGTCTATTAAACCATATTCATCGACCCTAGAATCGTCCAAGGAAAATGACAATGGAAAAGGAAAATGAAAAAGGTGAGAAAAAAGTGAAAGGTAGTTCATTAATTATAGTTTTACCTATAACTCCTACGTGGGTTATTGACTCTATATCATCACATCACATGGATTCTTCATAGATCAAGTTCACTTCCTTAGGACTATGTGACATGTCCACTATTCATTTGGGTAACAACACTTATGGATAGGTTTCTAGGAGAGGGTTTATTTAAATGAGTGGAGGAACATTCAATAATATTATAAATATTCCCTAAATTTAAACTAATATCTTATTAGTTTAACATATTACTCACCTTACTCTGGGTATTTGAGTTGAGTTCACCAGATTCAATGTATGCCAAACAATTACACAATGATCTTATATTGTTAGTGGAATTGATCAATCATAAAACTTGACTATATACCTTCTCACACTTTGTCCCTAACTCTCTTTTAAATTATTCATCATTGGCCTCACCTATAATTGATGACATTTATAAGTTTGAGCTCATATATGATATTGATGACTCTTCATCCAACATAGATGGCTATAATAGTGATGGGGACACACCTCTACAATCTTCTTATCACCTTCCAAATATTGAGGAGTTATTTATTGATTCACCTAGTTCTAGTCCATTTCAAAAATTATAAGGAGAAGGTACACTGATTAGGACTTATCATACATTAGGTAGTTTTATACACATTTATAGGGGACTCCACATTATTTCTCTACCTCTGCTTTAGATACACCATCATTACATGGAGTAGTTAGACCATATACTATGCATGAGGAAAATACATAATTGTATAGGGACCACACATTGGTTAGAGATAAATCTATCACTTGGTATACATTCACTGTTCTAGGGTGGTCCACTCTTTACTTCATCTACTACTAATCCAGATTCACTCCTGAGCTCTCCTTTGTAGGATATAGGGTGGCTTAGGTAGTTGTAGCTTTCAGTGGGGATTTTTATCCCTATCTTATTGGTTTAATTTTTTTATAAATTGGGGGTGAGTTTTTTCCTATAGGTTTTATCATTTTATCCACTTTATGAGAGTGCCCTTATACATGGATGCCTCATTAGGCCTTGTTTCTAGGAACCATTTATTCTACCCACCTAAGTCTTGCTTATGGTGGGGAGCGGGGGGTGTTAGTGTAGGTATTTATTTTCCTTGTATTTTATTATTTAGATTATTCCTACACACATGGATTATTATTAAACTTGAGTTAGATTGATTAGGTGTTCTTAAACATTGGGAATTACTCTTGTTCATTGCCATTAACTAGTGTATGTTACTCTTTGATTTGTAATTTCTGAATTAGGAGTTACATACTTATTCTATTCTTTTGTGATCAATCATGGAAGAGTTACATATTAATCTCCTATTTTTACATATTTTTGTGATTTATTATACATTAGAGTGTGTTGGATGATTTTTCTTATTTTTCTACAATATTCTCATTCTAGTTTTTGCTCACATCAATGCCTATGTAATTATTCTACTCTTGCTTAATAAATTTATGCATTTGGGTTAATTGGAGATCCTAGATAATTATATGACACCCTTAGGAGTGATAATTGTCATGAATTGATCAGTGTCTAGTCTTGAGTAATGTTTTTTAGAAGGGAAAAATGAAGTTAGAAATAATTGCCTTACATACCTTGGTGGTGAAGTAAATCTAGTTGAGACTCTGTGCAAACTACAATGAAAAAATGACAATCAAGTGTAATTTGAAAAAAAAGAAGAAAAAAATATATAATAAAAATATGGATAAAACAATATACCATACATGTAGGGAATATCATACCACCTGAATTATCCCTTTGGGGAACTAAATCTGGTGTCATGTAGTCAATAACTTCTAAAACAATAAAAATGTGCTATGAAGGATAGAAAATCATTAAAACATTAATTTTATAATTTATCAAAATATTATTTTTAAAAATTAAAATTTGCATATAATGTGAAAATATGCTAAAATTGATTTTTTTAAAAATTAAAATGATTAGTTTCAGGCACACTATATTGGAAAACTTATCAAAAAATAACTCATTTGTGAGAATAACTTTTGAGGTTTCTTGAGCTATGGATTGTATGTGACCATTATGAGAGATAAAGTAGTTAATTAGAATAAGAGTATAAAAGGATGGATAATATACTATTGGAAGAAGTTTTTAGGTGGGATCAAGTTGGTTTTGTGGCATTTTTCCTTTAGCCTCAATTATGTAGTTTTTAGTCAAAACTCACTAGAAATCCAATGAATTTTTAAATTTATAGTTTATCAATTCTTATGGAGAAGGGTAGATTAGGAAAATTATATAGGTTTTTTATTTTTTTATTTTTTTTTTCAAGTTTTTTGGGTTTTAGAGGGTGAGAAAATGGTAGATGGAATTTACGCTCAGAGATGGAATCACCAGTCTTTATAAGTTGGTGATTATGTAGCTGATGCTATTTTTAGCAGAGTAGTTATGCAACTAGTGCCTAGGGAATTTATGTAATAATTTATAGTGGTAAATTAATTTATTTAATTATTTGTGTAACCACCACATAGGGTTCTTATATAACCTCTTAAGGTGGTTGCATAACTGCTGCCTACAAATAAGAGTGGTTCTATTCACTAAAAGCGAGCAAAAAGAATTAAAAATCTTTTTATTTTTAAAGGATATAATTAGTCCTTGGGATAAATTAGGGTATTTTATTTATTTCATGGAACTCAAATACATTAGATCATATCTTTGGATTAGGAGCAGTTCCCCTAAGTCTTTTCACTTTTAATGACAAATGAGTTATCTATCCTTGATCTAGCTAGGATATTATAGGTTACATAGATAGGAATCATTATGAAATCTAGCCAATTGATTTATGACATTTTAACTTATTGGGACCTTGATACAAACATATTTGTGTTCCCCCATGCCAAAGTGAGTGGATGATCACTCTTGTTGATGTCTATCAGATCATGTAACTTCTTAAAATTAGTTGGTTGATATCTATTTGAGTTGTTGAGAGTAGATGTGTGGTCCATAGTTATGTAGAACATTTTTGAGATGTTGAAGCACTTGATATGGGTGATATGTGTGGTGTGATTATTTTTAAAGTTGAGGTACTAATGATCCAAACATTATATATGTCCATTATTAGTATTCTTTCCTTCTATTTAGTCAAAGATAAGGGTTTTTACGTGTTACTATTTAGTTTGTCACCAATTGTGTGATGTATTATGGAGAGGGGAGCATGTTAATCATAGAAAAAAAGTTATTGGATCAGAATTACAAGGATTCATACCATGTGGCTCATCTAAAATACCTCTAGATTATCTATTTTCCAATTATCATAAGATCAATATATGAATGCATCATTCCTTATCAAAGTAGGGTGTTGATTGGAGGGCCTTATAACATTAGGGATACTAGATGGATGAACATGGTACTATTTTATGATTTCACTTGACTCATGGGTAGTTTCACAATAGCTACCCTGATTACCTTTGCCTTACCAATACATGGTCAAGAAATGTGATGATGAGGGGTTTTGCCTTGCAATAGCCACTAGGGCCACTCAAGTTCAAGACATGATATTATAGATCAAGGTACACCATATAGATATGGCATGAAATTAGTTTGAAATACCATACACATGAAACATTCATATCCATAGGATTATTTATAGGGACATGTGAGAGTTGTGAGCTTCAGATTGGGATGGTTGGAATTGCACCCGCTTGTGAGATGAGTGTCCATTACCATACCCATGTAGTCAAGAGCGGTAAAAAGACCTACCCCATATCTAAATAGGGGATGAAGAGGATAAATAATAGTAGGGTATTAGTAGATGGACCCACCACCACCCACACAACCATAACATGTTCCTACTCATGATGATATTTCACAACAAAAACATTCAAAACGTATAGATAATGAGGTTTCATAGTATATTTAACTATAGGAGGACCTTGACATTGATGAGGAGGAGGCCAAAGATGATTTTATCCCTAATTAGAATGAGGGGGTATAGGTAAAGTTTATTTACATATTTACATTTCTATTTTTTATTTCACTTTGTATATTATTTATCTATCTATCTAATTTTACATGTTTTGGATATTTATATCAATTGGCCTTGACATTGATTTTGCACTCTATGATAGTAGATCCCATGATCAAGTGGAGAAGTATAATAAGGAACTCCATGATCAACATTTTCCATCTGAGCATTGGCATGAATAAATATTGAATAATGACATATCATAGAATCCCTATAGGGATTGGCTGACATATGGATGCTTTTTACCCATCATAACATGCATTCATGATGGTGATGAAATTGAGTATGACCAGAAATATATTATTATCTAGGGTGAGGAGAGTATAGGCCTTAGTGGATACAATGTTAGGTAGAGGATAAGGCTAATCCTCTATCCACAAGATAGGGGGATATCCTTAGAGGGAGTCACTAACAGGGGCCACCATACTGGTATCTAGTTTGGAGTGGGTGAGATGGCCTCTAATGGAAGCAATGGTATGGGACATAATTGAGGTGACAACCCTTGAAATTCCTATGCATTAAGACCTTATCATATGAGGAAGAAAATCTCTTAAGGCTTGTAATAGATGTTTTGGTATACCATTGTACATGTTGATTATTTTTTAGATGCATTGAGGTATATTGGCCCTCCTTGGAGTTGTTTGTAACATACATTATTTTTGTAAAAAGTCTAAAATTATTATGATATATAGAGAGACATTGTGTTTATTTTTAGTGACTTTTCATCATGTATTATGGGATTTAGTTTCCAAGCTTTTGATTTTTAGTTTATGTACTCTAGATGACTAGGCATGTGATGATATATCATGTCTTTATATGCTTTAGATATAATGATGTGGAATATGCTTATATATGTGGGAAAAAAATGTATATATATGATGTGATGTGATGGACATGTAAAAAACAAACATTTTATTTGTAGGTGATGATCGAGTAAATTTGTTTGCACAATTCACAAATCCCAATTTTTATTAGGAAATGAAAAGGGAATAGGATAAATAATGGGTGATAGATAATGAAAACCATAGATCAATTTTTTTAGGAAAAATGAATATGACCTAATCCATATGAAAAAGGGGTAAAAATGTGTTTCTTGCTAAAAATTATAAAATATAAACTTTTTTGGCTTCATTCAGATATGATTAGCCTTGAGAAATTTGGCAAGTGGGATAAAGTTACCCTTTTCAACATAGGCATGTAGGAAAGGTTTTGGAATAAAATTTAACTTTGACACCTTTTTATTTAATATAGATTATGCATTTATCTTTTATCTTATATTTTTGACCCCCTTATGCTTATTTTCATGTGGATAGGACACATGGGCTCATGACCAAAGGCTAGATGTAGGTGATTACAGAAATCTCTTCCCAATTCTAACCCCATGTAATTAGTAAGATGCAAGGGATAAACACCAAAGGATATCATGGGTGAGAGGTGTGAAATATAAATATTATTTTTCATAAGATTTTAATTATCATAAGACTATCTACTTTTATATTTTCAAGGGGTTTTACCCCCAAATCTTTGCACCATTTAACTAGTGTTATGCAAGGGCTCATTACCGAAGAACAAGATAGGTGTGTAAATTTACTTAAATTTTATCATCATAATGTTTTACTTTAGAAGACACCATGAGAGGATATTCTACCATGGACAAGCTTGTAGACTAGACCATAAGCTACAATTTTCTAAGTTGTTCAAGAAGATATATGAAAAATAGGAGTAATATGCTCATAAGAACTAAGAAAATAACCAATGTTATGTTTATTTTTAAAATGTTTATATGGTATGATATTGTAATATGAGAATGATATGATATGATTTGTTGTATTCTAAAAGTTTCACATTATGTGAATTAACAACCAAATAATCATTGAACAAAACATTCGATATGTAGATAACATACAAACTATGAAAATGCAATGCAAATGGGGGAAATGTGTTATGAAAATACTATACATAGAATTTTTTTAGATAAAAATAGTTCACATATTCACCAAACTTATTTCCCTCTAAAGTGCATAACTGGTAAACTTTGTTATTGAAGTCTTTGGTCACTAGGTAAGGGCCTAACCAATTTGGTTTGAATTTCTAACCTTTTCTTTTATTTTATCAATTAAACTATTGAGTATAAGGATGAGGTATCATATATGTATTTAGAACACAAGTATAATTTTTTTTCATGGTCTATCATATGATCAATGTAAGAAATATAATTTTTTGTAGTAGTGATCTCATTTTCATCTAAAGTTCCTAGTTCAGCTAGCCACGTCTCTTTGTATTCCTCATGATTAAAGAGACCCTAGAGTGAAACATTAATACTAGGTATATATACATATAAGGTAAATATATATTTATATCTAAACATAAGATATTATGGATTTTCCCCTATACATGTATTAATGGTTTGCATATAATCCCAAAGTGTTGGATAAAGGTATAAGTTCTAATCTCATTTAAAATATTTGATAATTTTGACAAAAATTAACTTTATGGTTTTATTATTAGTTTCATCCTAACTATTGGAGTATGGTTAGTACAAGGAGGCTGAGTTATGTGATATATAAAACTTGTTAAAGATATCATGAATCTTAGGGTTATTGAAATGATACCCAATTTTAGTAATGTTGACCTATGGGACCCTTAATCGACAAATGATTTGGTTCAAAATAAATTTTATGATGATTAAAACCATGATATTTTTTAATGACATAAAATTTTCCCACTTATAAAAATTATTCATGGTTGTGATAATTAAATTATGACCATCCAAAGAAGTATGGGATATATTACCTACTAAATCTAATCCCCAAATGGAAAAGGGCCATGGACTGACTATGGGCTACAACACCCTAGTGTGATATGTATCTCATGTGAAAAATGTTGTCACTTATCACATTTACATACACAATCAATAAAATCAATGTCTAGGGTGGGAAAAAAAATATCCCATTATTTGTATTTTATAAGTGGTCCCATGGACACCAAAGTATGTGTCATAAAAGCCATATTGATAATGAAAAAGGACTCTTAATGACTCCTCTTGGTAAACAAAACTAAGTTGCATGCCATCGGGGGATTATGATAGATACCTATGTCTAAAATAACATAATTTAATGTGATGATTAGAGATGCCTCTTCTATTTTTATTTATAACCTTTGGGATAAGTGTGGTCAACTAGGTTATTAATGATATCCATGTAGGAGAAGAGATAAGAGTAGGATTTTTTATGTAATAGATCAATTCATCAAGAAAGTCAAGATTGATGAGATTATTAACATCCAATGGAGAATAAACCAACCAACCAACAAACAATTATTTATACCTTCAAATAATTTTGGTTTATGTATGCTAAATCAAACTCACTTAGGAGTGTGATGAAATGCCTAGTGTTCCTAGAGAGAGATCGTTGGGTTGGAAAAGTATGTAGGGCTTCAGATCTCATGATAACTCTTATTTCCTAATTAAGCATATAATTTCATAACCACTTGGTTTCAAATATTATAGATAATAATTAATTTTCAACTTTAGTGTATCATATCTCATAATTGATAAGGGTTAAACTAATAAAATAAATAGTGTGTTCTTTATTGGTATCGTCTCCTTGATCGAACATACAAGTGGGAGATACCTAGGTTACTCTAATGTAAAGTATCAAGGGATTTTGTGACTTAGGTACCATGAGCATGGGGAGAGATATAAGGAATAATTTCATTACTTCAAATTAGTCTTGAAAATAATTTATCCAAGTTAAGATACTTATCCTTTTAACTAGGTTATTGATAGGATGAGTGATAGGTAATATTACGAATGAATCATCAAATGGATCCAAAATTACCCAATAATTTTTTGATGCATAATTCATCTATGGGAGGAATCATTTAAAATATTTATCAAATCTTGTTAAGGTGAATATCAATCCCATGTCAAGAGACTATATACTCTAGGATTTTTCTACCGGTGACTCCAAACACACTTTTTTTTTAGTTAAGAGAAACACTATACTTGATTAAGCATGTTAATATGGTATATAACACATATAATAGGTCTATTCATGATCAAATTTTCCTAAGATATTAGCTACATAAACAACCACTACCTTGTGAATAATATTATGGAATATGTGGGTCATGTACATTTGATATGTTACCCCTCTATTTTTGACACTAAAGGACATCATGACATAATAAAAGGTCTCCTATAGATTAGAAAAGGTGGTTTCAATCTAATACTCATCATAAATGTATTCTAATTGTATCCTGAGGAGCCCTCCATGAGTGATTGTAACTCATGTCATGTTTTAGCATCAATAATGACATTAATTTATGGGAGAAAGAAGTCATATTTTGGACATGATTTATTGATATCTCAAACATATACACATATCCTAATCTTGTCATTCCTCTTGAGAATAGGAACAATGCTGGACATACACTTAGAATAGTCCACTAGCTTAATAAAATCAACTTTTAAATATTTTATAACTTCATATTTTACCATCAATGGGACCTTAGGATTGATGGACCTAAGATTTTATTTTATTGGCTTTACGTAAAAAAATGTAACTAAGTTGTGGACAACCACATTAGGTTTGATTGCTACCATGTTAGTGTAAGAGAAGTGAAATATTTTGAGACCTTAATGAGTAGTCACTTATGGTCTTCCACTTCCTATACAATGTTTGAAGACCCAAGCTTGAGAAGTCTAAAACTCTCCCCAGTTTCAATGTTCATGTCAATGGTTTCTTCAATGAGGGATGCATTTCCCTTATCAAACATGTTAAGGGATAGGGGAATATTGGGATATTCACCCTTCATATTGAAAATTTCATGCTCAGATTAGAGGATAGGCAATCCTTTATTTAATAGTAAGAATCGTGGTATTCACCCTAGAGGGTTGTTGTGGGATAACAAGTAAGAGTGAAATTTATATTTTATTGAAAAGAGTGGGGGTAATCATAAGATATAAATCAATCAAGAATATGATCATCATTCTATGATAATTAAAATATTATGAAATGTCATCTCTTACAATATGGGTGACAGTTTGGTCATTTAGTGTTTTTCACACAATAGGTTCTATATAAACTAAAACTATGAAATCAAGGTATAGTATAGTAGGATGAGGGTCAGAACATGAAGATGAAGAAACCATGGAATCATCAAGTTGGTTTGTTTCCCTAGGGACTACTTATATGGAAACAAATTCAAACTCTTTATCAATCTTATGCATAATAGCTTTATATAATTTAATAAGTTTTACTTTATTTTGTTAGATCTTGAAAACCTAGTTGTAGATGAGTTATGAGTCACTTTGGATCATTAGGTTCTAAACACCCAAAAAATTTATGATGAACATGCTAATAAATATGGATTCATACTCAACCCCATTATTCATACATTGAAAGTATAGCTTGAAAGTAAATGGCATCACTCATACTTCATGGTAATTTAGAAAACTCTTACCCTTTAACCTTGGTGACACTTGGCCCCATCATAGTATAGGACCCAATTATCATCTGTATAAAAGGGAAAATAATCTGATGAATCTTTATAGTCCTCTAATATCTCAACCATATGGATAAAGAGAATATTAGGTAACCCCTATTGAGGTTTTTTGTTAGGAGACATAAAATAGTGATAATCTCTTTCTTGTTTCAAGGTGAATGGATGAGTTTTCATAAATTTGAAATGTTATATTATGCTCTATTTAAGGAAATGAAGCATATCATAAAACTTAAAAGGCTTACTTATAAAATCTAGATTGAGGTAAGTAAGCACCTTTAGGAACTAAAAAGGCTACTTGATAAACTTTATCTTTGGCTTGGGAAGCATATTGACATAATTATGATGATTTTTTCCATGGGAAATATCCAAACATAATTGTGATTTTATTTCATGGAGTAATTTTTAGGAATGTAATTGTGCAAATTATACTATTGCTAGTAATAAATGGGTAACTCTATTGTTTTTTTTTTAATGTGTAGGAAGGATTGTAATAATGCAGTGAGTGATTCCTTAGGGGCTCACCTCTATACAAGAGGGAGAAGACATATTTTTAGGAATTTGTGGACAAACATGAGATTAAATGTTAATCTCTATGGTAACTATTATTTAAGGTACAAATATTCTCTTTCATTACCAACATGGATAGAGGATAAGTAATGTTGTTACTTTCTGTTGAGAGACTCGATATATGATGTAAATCACATCTCAGTGTAGGATGAAGTAGAATGGTCATCATATCTAGAGGAAGGAAACATAATGGATCAAAAAATATATAAAAATGGTATGGCCCTATCATATCATGATCTAAGATCATAATTTGAAGAGGCTTAGATATAAAAAGAGTAGAACATGAAGTAAATCTTACATGTGAGAGGTCAAGTATTGGGAAATTATGATGGTAGTTATGGAAAAGGTTTTTATAAAATGGGGAATCTTTATTTTATGACATTTGTATCATGCAAATACTAGGGAGAGTGGATAATCCCTCTTAGGGTCCTTGGTTCTGTGACTTGGAAAATTTATATGTTCCTAAGCTTCATGGGTTAAACTTGAGGTTTGACACACAATAGGTTTTTTACTAACTAAAATTATGAAATAAAACTTTGGTATAGTAGGATGAGGGTCAAAACATGGAAATTAAGAAAACATGGAGTCAAAAAGTTGGTTTCTTTGCCTAGGGACTAATTATATAGAAACAAATCTAAAGTCTTTAGCAATCTTGTGCATAATAGATTTATATAATTTAAGAAGTTCATATTTATTTTTTTATACCTTAAAAATCTAGTTGATGAGTAGTTATGAGTCACCTTGGATCATTAGGTTCTAAACACCAAAAAATTTTATGATGAGCATGCCAATAAATAGGGGCTCATATTCATCCCCATTATTTGTACACTGAAAGTATAACCTAAAATAAAATGGCATGACTCATCCTTCAAGGTAAATTAGAATAACACTTGCCCTTGAACCTTGGTGACACTTGGCCCCATCATAGTAGAGGACCCACTTATCATGTGTATAAGAGGGATAATCATTTGGTGAATCCTTTTTGTCCTCTGATATCTCAACCATATGGATATTGAGAATGCCAAGTAACTCCTATCAAGGTTTTTAGTCATGAGACTTAGAAGAGTGATGTTACCTTTCCTATTTCATGGTGAATGGATGAGTTTTTAGTAATTTTAAAGGATGGGTTATGCTCTGATTTAAGGAGAGTAAACACATCTTTGAACTTAAAAGCTTTACTTATAGAATGTGGATTGAGATAAGTAAGCACCTCTAGGAACTAAAAAGGCTACTTGATTAACTTTATTTTTGGCATGGGAAGCATGTCAACATAGTTATGATGATTTTTTGACATGGGAAATATCTAAAAATAGTTATGATTTTGTTTTAGGGAGTAACTTTAGGAACAAATTGTGTAGATTATACTACTAGTGATAAGAAAAGGGTATCTTTGTTTTTCCAATTTTTATGTTCAGGAAGGCTCATAATAACTCAATGAGTGGATCCTTAGGGGCTCACCTCTTTACAAGGGAGATAATATCTCTATTTAGGAATGTGTGGATAAGCATGAGACCCAATGTTAATATCTATGGTACTTGTTTTCAAGGTAAAAATATTCCCTTTTACTACCAACACAAATAGAGGAGAAGTAATGGTGTGAATTTCTAATGAGGGACTCGAGATATGATGTAAATAACATATCAATTTAGGATGAATTATAATGACCATCATCTCAAGAGGAATGAAACACAATGGATCAAAAAATTTAGAAGAAAAGTATGGCCCTATCATAACATGATCCAAGAGAATGCTCCGAATAGGCTTAGATGTAACAAGAGTAGAACACAAAGTACATATTACTTGTGTGTGGTCAAGAATTAGGAAATTATGATGTAAGTTATGGAAAATGTTTTTTATGAAGGGGTTCTCTTCATTTTATGAAATTTCTATCATGAAAATATTAGGGAGACTAGATAGCCCCTTTTAACATCCTTGGTTCCATGACTTGGAAAATTTATAGGTTCCTAACCTTCGTGGGTTAAAAAAAAGGATGAGTGCCATGCCATTTTACAAGAAAATGTTGATTTTAGATGTAGACATGGTGGAAACCACTAAACTGATGACTAGTTTAGCATTAGTATTTTCTTAACCATTACTATGTGAATCCCTGGTTTCTTTAACATGGTCACTTATAACAGATCAAAAGGCTTAGGATATCCCTAGTCTATGAAGACATTCCCTAGATGTAGGAATAATATTTTATAAAATATTATGTATCCAAGGCCTTCCTAAAACCATGATATAGTTATTATCTTTGTTTATGACATAGAATTTGGTTAGCACTATCATGGGACCTAGAGTGATTGGTAATATGATGGTTCCTATGGAAGTATATTTGAGGCTAGCATAACCTCACATGGTGTTACAAGTCATGGAACATTTGATTTATCCATATTGAAGATTATAAAATAAGGAAAAGGGGAATATATTTATGGCCACTCCATCATCAACCGTGGATATCCCCAAATAATTGTTTTAGATCCAAACTTATTGAAACAAGCTTGGATCCCATCTCCTTAGAATTTTAGAGCCCTAGGGAAGACTAAATGAATCAAATAAATAGGTAACACATTGAGAGTTATGACTAGTTGGGAACATATCTAGACCAATGTGGTTGATCTGATCACGAGGTAGAGAATTAACACTAGATAGATACCCCAATCCTATGACATCAATAAAGGTTGATTGATGTGTGCGAGAGATATTGAATAAATCAAGAAATGAAATGTGGGATAATGCATTGATTATATTAGAGATCAATTCATAGTTCCCTAGAGTCTAAAGGGAAGATTCAATTTTAAAAAAATTTAAGGGATGATAATTGATAGTTTGATACTATTTGATGTGAGTAATGATATTCACTTTTTTTCAAATTATGACTCCATAACTCCTATCATTCTAGTTTTTCTTTATACTCCCAAATAATGAGTGACATTAGTATTACTAGTTGCATAAGTGGAATCTTTAACATTACATATACATGCCCTTTTATTTGGATTATGCTAAATAAACTAGTTCTATAGGATACCCTACTACTTGTTTTGGGTAACACACTCTTGATGGTTAGGAAAGAGGTTTTATTAAATATGGAGATTCTAATTATGAGAAGTGAGTGGATTATTTTTAAGGTCCTAGGTGTTTTTAATAGTATTTCATAGGAACATGTCAACAAATGTTTTATTTTGCTTTTTTGGGAGACTTCAAATAAATGTATTGTACTTTATGTGGTTTCAAGTATCATGAATGATAACACAATAGAAGAGTAAACATATATTGAGATCATATTCCCTATGCCTTAATTTTTGTCCCTATTAACCAAACCCTTATTGATTATTTCTTTGGTATTAGGTTTGGTTCTAAAACTTAACTATATTAATGGTAGGTGGTATGTTTTAGATCCTAACAAATGTATTATTATTATTAGCATTGGGGTTATTCACTAGCTGATATTTATTGGTCTTTACTAGTTTGGTTTTTGACTCTGGTCTATGACACCATTAGTGGTGACATTAATGTTTAAATTAAAGATATTAGGGCATTGGATATTTTAATTGATTAGAATAAATAATTTAATCCACAATTTTTTTGGGTGATGATTTGTTTATTAGTCTCATAAGTTCATCAACCATTATTAGTGGTTGTGTAGTCAATCTACAATGTGATCTCAAGATCTCATTCATAGGATTTCTATGGGAATTTTTGAACACTCACCCTAATATAATTTTTAATGGAGTAAATTAAGAGGTCACATATTTCCCATTGATCCATGTGGGATGCACTAGTAGAGGAATATAATATCTATCACCATTTTTAAATGAAATGGGTAACTGACTCATTGTGTTCTTATTTGATGTGTAATAACTCTCATATGATAGTATTTAGGCTTTTTTTCATATATAATGATTTGAAAAACTCATCCATGAGTTGGAAAAATAATGCATAGACTGATTAGTAAGGTATTAATACCCATCAAGCACTATTCCATCTAGGTTTTTGGTAATAATTTTAGAAACAACCCTATCACAAGGTATGAGTTCCTTGATAGTCATAGCATAATCCTAGATGTGTGTGTTATAATCTAATTTTCCTTTGAAATTGGGAAGGTTGAGTATGGGATCCAAAAGAACAAACACTCATATGTTAAAATCAAGGGGCTCCTTAAGGTATTAAACTTAAGTCTCCATGTTACTAAAGTTTGTTACTATTGTGGTAGTCTTCAATTAAAAATTTGGGATCATATAGCCTAGGTTAGTTGGATAGTTAATATAAGGGATATAGGAAGGTTGTTAGGTTGAATTAGCAGAAGATAATAAATAGTTATATGGTTGAGTAGATATTGAATACAAATGGAAGTATGAATGGATATTGTTAGACATAGGAATATTGATGGATTATTATGGATGGGTATGCATAGTTTGCACATGGTTATATGAGGTGTAGGGTGAGTTATCATCTATATATGGTGGGGGAGGCATAAGTGGGAGGTAGATAACCTAAAGGAGTAAAGAATGGTGGATCATTTGTCACCACATTGTTTTGAAATGGTACATCATAGTTGTATATTATTCTAATTGAGGTTTAGTTAGGGGCTTATTAGGATGGAAGGATTTTTAAAATGTCAGGATTCGAGACCCCATGAGTAATGATGTACAGACTGTATAGGTTATTTAGAGGCATAGATAGGTGGGGGAATATGTATTTATTGTGGATAAAGTATGTTTGTTTGTTGTTGAGGTGGTGGATGAATCTTCATTTAGATAGGATGGGGAAGAACATGAACTTGTGTAATATAATTTGGGACCATCCCTTTATTACAAAATTAGTAGTTATTTTCCAGGTCATGAATGAGACCCACTAGGGTGTTGATGAGCTCATTCCATCTAGTTATGGTTTTAGGCCTAGGAATATCTTATAAAGTAGAAATATGGGCATGAGATTGGTTAGCCTAAAAAGGTTGGTTTGGACTAGAAGCCTCTAAGGTAGTGGTCACAGTTTACACAAGTGGGTTAGAGGCATCTTGGTTACTATTAGGGGACACATGGTTATCATGTGTTTAACCTCATTGTATAAGTGGTGAATTCTTCTTAGAGTATTATAATATTTAAAGACACTTTCTACATCTAGTCTTTGTTGGGTAATTCATGACATAGTGGCCATATGAGGAGTGATCTTACATCCTCTAATGAGGGTCATAGCATTAGAGTAAGTATGGTTACTCATATTTTTAGATACATCACATATATTTTGAATAAAAATCCCACTCATAGTTTAGGTATTAGGATGAGAATAATCATATAATTGGTAATCTATATTGGTGTCGAAGGTTGGTTTATTCCAACTCACCATTGAAGTCTCATTATAATTGAGTTGGATTTTCTTATAACCTTCTAGTCCAAGAGATATGCCTATATATTGTTGAGACATATTATGTGGGTATATAAATGATTTTAGGGTAAACATAAGGAGGGAAAATTGAGAAGGGAGAAAAGAAGAAGATGTAGAAATGCATAATCCAAAGGATAGAAGTATTTCACATCAGGTTCATTAATTTGTGTGCATGTGAATGATACTCTCTACACTATGCACATGACTCTATGAGGTTAATCAAAAAAAAAAAAATTAATGGATGGGATATGGATTGTGTTGGTTATTAGGTGGAATGGGATTTGAAATGGGTGGTGTAAATGAGTTATCATGATGGAACCAAAACACCTCTATAATGTCATGATGCTCATTAAGAGCATCAAACTATATGAAAGCATAACTCTATGGCCATTTAGTCTTTGATATTACAAGGAGGTGAAGCTCTTATTTAATGTCGGGACTAGGGATATGAGGGATATCAGGCTTAGTGACTTAGGGGATGATATCAAATATATCAAGTTGGCTATGCCCAGTCAATGTCATCCACAAATGTGAATAATATAGGATGAGGCTATACACAAGGAGAAGAAGCAATGTGGTGGAGGTAAGAATCTAGGCTTGGATCATGTTATAGTGTTAACATGTGTTCTAAAGGAGGCTAATGATTGGTGGATCATGAATTATTTATTTTTCCTCTAATTTATTGAGAAAGTCAATAATGAGGTGGGTCATTGGGGTGAACAAGATAACCTCTCTCTTAATCTTAGGGTTGATATATGACTATATATTAACTGTGGGAGTAGGTGACCTAATAGGTGACCTAACCCTATGGAAAATACCATCTCTAACAAGACTAGGTGTTTCACAAAGTGTCATCTAAAAGGGATCAAGAAATGTGTATGCATATGATGTTATCTGAATATATTGTTTGAAGACTTGATGTGTTTTGATAAGTAATTTTTTATTTGGATTGCATGATTAGTAGAGGCATTTGGCAATTTTGTTTTTGTTTTTTTGAATATTTGATTGAAATCAAAATTAATTACTTATTGAAATGAAATAAATGAAAATATAGAATAATAATAAAAATTTAATTTAATAAATGAAGACTTAATTTTTTAATTTTCCAATTAATTTTCAAAGAGAGAGAGAGAGAGAGAGAGAGAGAGAGAGAGAGAGAGAGATCTATTATAGTTATATTTATGGCAATTTTTAACTTTTCTCTAGGTGAGTTATATGAAGTTTTAGTGTGCCTTTCGATTGATATGTGAATGGATCTACTATGTGAAATTTTTTCTATTAAGACAAAAATGATTTAACATAATAAATAGGATCTAAACAGAAAGATTGTGAGATTGCTAGGGTTTTCTCTCACCTAAACAAACCAAGAACAATTTTTCAACCTTTCAAGGTATTGAAAAATAATTATTACAATGTATATATAATGGGAATGAATAACTTAGATTATTTTTTATTTAATTAAAGTAATATAATACACTAGTATTAATAAATCTAAATAATAAAAACTATAAGTACAATAACACCACTTGTTCACCTAGGTTGTTCTAGGTATTTGTTACTCACTAATTATAAAGTGAAAACAACTTGTTTTAAAATCAAAAAATAATTATTAAAACTATAGAAACATATGGTATATTATCTAACATTCACCTAGTGTTTTTATGAAATATTATATTGTGAAATAATCTATTGAATGAATGTAATCAAGCAAATAAATTAATTATTGTTTTTTTCCAAGGATATAAGAGAGAAATTATTTTTCCTATCATATTTTTTTATAAAATAAATTTTTAAGCCAATAAAATAATGAATTTTAATTTTATATAATCTATTGAATAAAATAAATAAATCTTAACAAAGAACTAACTTGATCATGATGTAAACCAGCTAAAATAAATAAATTTGTTCTATTTTGGTCCTTAGTGTATTATCTCCTTTATTCAAATGAATATTTAAGGAACTCTTTAACAAGGAGGATGAATAAATGAATATTATTAATGGGATAATAAAAATATAAACATAATTAGAAATAAATAAAATTTGATTGTAGCTAGTTGAAGACACTATTTGTAAAGACCTAGTTGCAATAACAATGGGTCTCCCTATTTAGTAATGTGTCATTGAAAATGAAATCAATAAAATAAAAGATCCAAATTAATTTTATCATGTTTTAAATATAAAGGATTCAAAACTCTTAAGTTCTATTGCAAAATTTATATTGAAAATCAAGCCAAAATTGGTTTACATGTAGAAAAGCAATGGAGGTTGCATGGGGGATTTTATGAGTATAGCTAGGAGTTGAACTTAAGAGGGAATATAAATGATTTGAAATATAAGAGGGATTGATTTGGTCCTAGTAGAAGGTACACTTAATTAAAAAAGAGTAAAAAGTATGATAATAATCATGAGAAAAACATCAAAAATAAGTTTTCATAGATAAAATTATAAGGTGAAATGTTGGTGATAGATACACTCCTATTTGTAGGGTGAAGTTACATAACCATAACTTCTATGGATAAAAATAACTTATAGGATTATTAAAATTCACCCTAATTAAAACATAACCACTTTTATATAATGGGTTCATCATGGATGTTTACATAACTTGGTAAATTCGTCACTTTTGAGGAAATTCTATAGCCACATAGGGTGGTTTGATATCATAATATGGTGGTTCTATCACTAAAGAGAGATTGAAAATAAATTGAGATAACCTACAAGGGCCATCAAAAATTAGATTTTAAAGACCTAGAAGAGGGAGAGGAAAGCAAAAGGGGAATCAGTGTTAGCGATTTCCTATTTTAGTATTATTATGAGGTCACTACATCATCATTAGAATTGTCACGTCGAGAATATTTCACCATGCAAAAAATGGGTGGATACATAGCCACCAATACATTTAAGGTAATATTGAGACCATATACTTGAATTTGGCTTTTATCAATTTACTATTGAATCTTATATTTCAAAATAATTCATATGTTTGAATAATTTCATTTTTTACCCAATGATAAATAGAAACCTCAATATCATCATATAGCTATTTAGGGAAGACATAGATGGTTCTAAATCTATAATAAGAGGTATTGTTACCAATTTTTATTCAAGTAATCATTTATGTGCATTTTAAGGACTTTCACTTTTGATTTTAAAATCTTTTTCTTGTATTTTTTTTAATAATCCTATCATGTTAGATAATTTATCCACCACATTCACTAAATCATTGACCTCTTTCTTAAATTAAAAAACATTATCATGATATTAAACCTTGAATTATGTTTTTCCTTAAAATCTTGATCCACTATAGGTTGCCACATTGGTCCCATATTTAATAAGGTTGGCCTATATATTTTTAATTTCATAGTTTTTAACTTGATGAAAATTATCATCAAAACATAAGTAATTTTATAATATAAATTTGTATTTATTGGACAAAATAAAACCTTGAGATCATATACTTTCTAATTTAGTATTATTTATTCATAAAAAAAATTCTAACCATTATCCTAAATATAAGCACATAATCACTAAAATTATCATTAGGTCATTATTTAAGTTAAAATTTTTAGAAAATAAAATTCAAGCTAATATTTTTTATAAAAATGATATAGGAAAGGGAATCATTAGCTAAAATAATGAAAGAATGCACAAATCCACAAGAAAAATCATAATACCAATCATGCACATAGAATTTTATAATTATATGAAACAAATTAGTCAATTATTTATCACTATGATAAAAATATAGAAGATAAGCATTAAATAATTTAATATGATGAAAATATATCCTTTCCCATTGAATAATTCAAAATTTTGAGCAATAAATCAGATAGACAAAGGGTAAGCAATAATTTCATCAACTAAAGGATTATAAAACATATCATGTGAAGTGACCCTATTACTAAAAGTTTGCCACCCTTTAAGATTTTATTTTTTTAACAATCATGTATGTTGTGCACCATAATGATCATATTCAATCTATCCTCATTAATTAATTTATAAGAGAGAATCCCTTATATGTTGAGACTAAGAATCTCTTTAAGGTACTCAACGTAATTCTCCATGTTACTAAAATTTATTGTTTTCATGATGGGTTTGGATTGTAAATGTGGGACCATATAGCTTGGGTTAATTGGATACCTAATATAAGGGAAAAAGGAAGGCTTATAGTGTGAATAAATATGGAATTATGAATGGACATTATTATATGTAAGATGATTGATGGATTATTTTTTATGGGTGTTCATGGTTTGCACATGGATGAAGTCTACATGAGGTGGGGTATATCTTATCTTTTGTGGGGGGTATATGTGGGAGACACATAATAAATATGAGTAAATAATGGTGGGTCGTTAGTCACCACATTAATTTTAAAAGGTTGAGAATAAGTTTAGATGTTTACCATTAGTTTTAAGTAGGTGCTTGGTTGGATTTAGGGATGTTAAAAGTGTCTAGTTTGGGGAAAACATGAGTATGGATGTCTTATAATGGTTGGTTATAGGCATAAATTGGTGGGGGCATATGCTATAGTTATGGTAGAAGCATGTAATTTTTTTGTTCCAATAGTGGATGAGTCATCATTTAGATGGGATGGGAGAAGCATGAGATTTTATAATAGAATTTTGGACCATCCCTTGACTCAATTATATTTGGTTTTATTCTAGGTCACAAATGTGACCCACTAGGGTGTCTATGAGCTCATTCAAGCCAGTGCTAGTTTTAGGCTTGGAAACCTCTTATAAATGAGAGGTATTTGCATGAGAATGGTTAGTATGAAGAGGTTGATTTATAGATTGAGCCTCTAGGTTATTTGTCACAATTTACGTCAATAGGTTGGAAGAATTTTGGCTCCTATTAGTAGGATAACTACTTGCATGTGATTAACCTTATGCTCTAATAGAAAATCCTTACTAGATAATGATCATATTTGGTAATGCTATATACATACGGGCCTTGTAGGCTAATGTATATCCTAATATCCATGTAATGAGGGACCATACCTTCACTAGTGAGGGTCATATTATTGGAGTTAGGGTGGTTGCTTTCAATTTTAGATACATCTCATATCTCCTAAATAGAGATGCCACTCCTAGTTTGGATGTTAGGATGACAATTATCATATAATTGGTAATATATGTTGGTTTTTAAGGTTGGGTTATTAGAAATCACCAACTAAGGATTTTTATAATTGAGTTGGATTCTCCTTTATCCCTCTAGGTATAAAGATGATCATGGGGGTGTATGAATACCACAAAGTAAATGGAACCAGAAGGGAAAATTGAGAAGAGAGAAAAGAAGAAGAGGGAGAAATGGGTAACAAAAAAGATGTAAGCCTTTCACATTAGGTTAAAAAAAAAAATTTAAACATGAATAACACATGAAAAAATGTCCACCCAATTCCATGAGGTTAGACCGAGGTAGTCAACGTAATAAATGGATTATGGATTAGGCGAGTTATTGGGTAGAATGGGATTTGGAATGGGTGGTGGAGATAGGTTCTCATGATGGAACCAAAATACATCCACAACATCATATTACTTATTAAGAGAGTAAAGTTATGTGTAAATAGAGCTATAGGTCTTTAAGTATCTATTATTACAAGGAGGTGAAGTTATTGGTGAATGTTATGACTAGGGAAATGAGTGAGATTAGCATAAATGACTCAAGGGATGAAATCAACTCTTTCAAGTTGGATATGCTTGGTAAATATCATCCATAAATGTAAATTATATAGGGCGAGGCTTGACCCTATGAAAATAAGGAAGGGGGTGGATGTGAGGATCTAGGGTTGGATTACATTATATTGTCAACCTTTGTTCTAAGGTTAGACAATGATTGGTGGATCAATAATTTATTCTTATTCCTCTATGTGGTTGAGAGACACAATAATGAGGTGGGGGATTGGGGTGGACTAGAAAACCTCTCTCCTAATCTCAATGTTGACTTAACCCTAAGGAAAAGAACTTTTCTAACAAGATAGGGTATTTTAGGAAGTATCATATAAAAGGAATTAGGAAATGTGTAATAATATGATCTTGTCTAAATAGATTGTATGATGACTTGATATGTTTTTATAATCAATTTTGTGTTTGGATTACATGATTGGACAAGGCTTTTGGCAATGTTTTTGTTGTTTTTGTTTATTTTAAGAATATTTGACTAAAATGGAGATTAATTACATGTTGAAATGAAATAATAAAAAATAGATAAAAGTAAGACAACTATAATTAAATGGATAAAAACTTATTATTTTATTTTCCAACTTATTTTTAATGCATGCAAAGCAAGAGAGAGATATATTATAGCTAGGTTAATGCTTATTTTTAACTTTTCTAGATGCAAGCTAATATGAAGTTGTTTTTATGATTTTTGATTGATATTTTAATGGATATACTATGAAAACTATTTTTTGTTAACATAAAAATAATCATGGAAAATAAATATCTCCAAACAATAGGACCATGAGATTCCTAAAGCTTTCTTTCACCCAAACAAGCCATGAATTAGTTTTTGACCTTTTTAGGTGTTCCAAACTAACTATGAACAATGCATTTAAAATCAAAATGAATTATTTAGATTTTAATTTATCTAATTAAATGAAGTAGAAACAATAATATTAATCTACATAATGAAAAGTATAAGTCTAATATCACTATAGACACCTAAATTAGGCATCGATAACCTCCAATCAGGCCTTTGACCAATTCTTACTAAAATGCACAATTTAGCCCAAAAACACTAAAATGAATTAAAAGAGTTGAAATTGTTATATTAAAGTTCTTATTTTGGCCAAATTATCCATAAATGGGTCAATTCATTTTATGGGCCAACTAAATTTGATCAGATCATTTCAAGTCAAAATGCCAATTTTGCACCTAGTGCTTTCGATTACTCTTTTTTGTCAAATCTCTTACACAAGACATGTGCCATTATTATTTTGTGTTTGTCACATACTAAATTGGATAACGGATCCAAAACATTTGACATTGACTTCCAATTCTAATCCAGTCAAATTTTAGACCAATAACAAGGCATTCTAATCAATTTAGTAATTTGTGCACAAAGTGCTTAATGATATTTAAGAGCTAACTAAACCAAATTAGATCCTAATTAAGAATTGCATGGAAAATTTTTGAATACTTATTTTTATAAATGAATATTTAATATCTACATTATCAGGTGACATCATTTCTTAGGAAGACATTCCTAGGCCATAAATGCATAAAATATGAAGGTTAACCCCTCCCATGCCCATCAATGATCCTCTATCCTAAATATTGATAAGCCTATTTATGTATTTTTAATTACATAATTAGATTAATCCTTAGCCACACATCTCAATCTTGAGATGGATGGTTCAGGTTGATTCTAGCCATTTACAAAAATCTATAAATATGAGGCCTTACCACATGAATTTTAAGCTTAACTTGTGCAAAGTTATAATGTTGAATTGATTCCAAAGATTCATTAAAATTAGTGTTATAATGTACAAATATTGATCCAATCCAATCCAATCCAAAGACACAAGGTGCCAAGGAGAGATGGAGGTAGCTGATATTCCATTGATACAAACTTTATGAGCATAAACCTAGCAAGCCACTACAACAAAGAATTTTGAGCATCTAAAGAAGGTGAAGGATTCTTTTTTTTTCTTTAATTTTAGTTTTGATTTTCATTTATTTTTTAAATTAATCTCACCCTAGTAACTAGGCATGAAGGTGTTAGTTTAGTATGTTTTTGATTTGATTTATCCACTAACACAATATTAATCTCCCTTCATCATCAAATTCCTAGTTCACATAATGGCACACCCAGTGGGACACGATGCATCCCACATATGAAGGAGAGCATGAGGAAAATATATAATTTTAATTTGGATGCTTAAAACTCTCTCTAAGTGATTTTATAATTTCATTTGGCCAGATTTTTATTCATGGGTTTACATAGGTAATTATCCATGATCAGAGGAACCATCAATGGTTATGTAAATTGTTGACGGTCATTTTAAATTTTTGAAAATCAAGTGAAGCCATCATATGTTAGGCATAACCATCAGTGGTCACTATATTTTTCTTGACCCAAAAGCTAATAGGTCATTTTTAAATCCTTGGTTTGGGGTCATACAAACTCTAATTTTTATGATTTTTTTAAAAGCACATGTTTTCTCCTAAATTTTAAGAACATAACATTAGTTTAAATTCAAGCTTCATATATTTTTCAAAAAAAATTGAAAATATCTTTAAATTTTTCTAATCTAACATATTTGCTTTTGGGGTGATGCCTTAAGGGTAGACAAGTAACTAGTGGACTTCGAATTTGTTAAAACATTCTATTAAGACATCTTTTGTATGCTTTAAAATGAATTAGGAACCTTGATTTAGTGATTAATGAAAATTTTAGATGCTTAAGTGAATTATTTTGATAGTTAGACTTTCAAAGTTACAACTTAAGACCAAGGGGTCGAAAGAACACCACCTCATCTTTCATTTGGGTTTTAAAATTGAACACACTTATTAATTATTATTTTTAATTGTTATTTAAATTAGAACTTGTTTGAAAAAATAAGGTCTGCACGTGTATGCTATTCCATTTGTCCCCTTTAGAAACCTTGTAATCAAAATTTTCATCTTTATTGCAAAAACCCTATGTCATTTAAAGCACTCCCTAAAAACTCATCATAGCTTGGGTGACCTTAAAAATGACCCTAAAGTCTTTCTTTTTATGTATTTAATATCATTGCATCTTGGCTTGTGAGGGGGATGTCATTATCTCTCATGAGTTATTTAGGGAAGCTTTGAACTGGGGCTTCATCTTCCAGCATTGGCTTCACCCACTCTCATTAGGATCAGAAGGTTTGACTAGTTGAACCACCTTCTAGTGATGGAGTTACACATGGGACATATTTATACTTTGGACATCATAATACACTGAGCAAGCAATGAATGTAGTGGTTACAAAATGGACTATACCTTTTTACAACAAGCCCAGTGTTGTAGACCCAAAATCCATGCTTTTATTTTACATCATTTGACGTGAAAGTCATTGTATAATTGATTCCCCTAGAAACATTCTAAAACTTGGAATTTTATTCAAACTTATATTTCCATACCCTTGCTAGGATTTGGATGGTTATCTTAGGGTATTTTGGTCAATTTTACTTGGTATGTTTTGAGACTAAAACGTAATTGTTTATTTGTAAACCATGCCAAAACTATTTTTTTTATATGTCACTCTTTTGTCTAAAGAGGCATTATGCTGGCCATTTTACACCACACTTGTGCCTTGAATTTCTTTCTAAACTTGTTTGTGTGTGTGTCACTTAAGTTGAGGTGGGTAACATTATACTACCCATATCATTATCAATTTTGAGACTTTGAGTATTTTAAAACATAATATTGAACACATCATTTGAGCATGCTTATAACATTAGACTGATCAATTTTTTTCAAGACTTGTTTACCATTGTATAAAAAACCATTTGTTTGAAACCATTTCACATCAACCATTTAGACTTTCTTTATGTGCCATCATGTTGTCCAATCTTGTCTAACTTGTTTGGTCAAATCATAGTTTTTAGCATTGAGTTTTCAATTAATCTTGATAAGTTTGGATTAAAATATTAATTGATTTATGTTGAGACCTCAATTCATGGGGTTAATATACATATATTTCTATTTTGGGTTACATAACTTTAGTTAATTGATTACCCAAATTTGAACACTATTTATGGTTTGTTGGTTCAATGCCTATCTTTATCATTGGTTGTACCTTTATTTTGGAGAACACAAACTTTCTCCAAGATCCTTTTGCCTCATGCCTTATGACAAATAATCATGTTTATGTTTGATTTTGTGTGTTAGGTGTATGCCAAAGTTGTTTTCAAACTTGTTAGATTAAATCAAATCACATCATGCCTTTGTTACAAGTTTAAATTTTGATGTCATTTGGACAAAATACCTAGCATATCCTATTTGAGCCTAGATTTTGACTTCGTGTTTGGACAAAAGACCTAGTGACTCTTTTCCCTATCCTATTTTAGACCTTGTTTGGAACAATTTGACCTAGACTTTTAACATGCTAGTTTTTATTCAGATGGTTGACCTTTTGTGCATTTGAAATTTAACATTAGACATTTGATGTTAGACTATTTTATGCCAAGTATTAGCACAAATAATTTTGGAGATATAGCTCCACTTTCATACCACATTGGAGATACAACTCCACCTTTGACCAAGTTAGACCAAGTTCAAAACATGTGTCCTTTAAACATAGTTTTTTAGAGTTTACAAAACTCTAAGCCTTTTTATTTTAGAGCCTTCATTATTTATGCATATATATCTAGATACACTTATGGTGGAGTCATGTAAAATATAACTTATGATATAATGGCCTCATAGAATACCACTAAGAACCCCTATAAAGAAATATTTTCTAAGGAGTTTTATTATTCTCCCTATAACACTCCATATGTAGAACATAGTGAAAAACCACAAAATCCAAATCAAATTACCAATTAGGATGATATATCTTATGAGGATGAATTTGAAGACCCAATTACAGAAAATTTTGTTTGGGATATGAATCCACACCCTCTTTATGATAATCACTACACAAAACATAGTCAAAAACCAACTTATGATGTAACTCAAGATTGGGGTGATATGGTTTATAAGGAAGACTTAGATGCATTATTTTGTGTGAGAAATCAAGTTCCATAATGCCCCATAATCATTCTAGGACCTTGTCTTTTAGTTTGTGTGAGCAATCAAGATCCACACCACCTAATCATTACCATTTCATGACTTTAACCTTTAGTTCATGCAAGCAATCATGCTCCCCAATGCCCTATAATTATCCAACCATAGGCCACTCTTTGTCTAGTACCAATCCTATCCAAACCTCAACCAATTCAATATTTCAAAGACTAAGTTGTGTTCAAAACTAATATTTTCCAACTCATTGGAAACCAAGGCCAAAATAAACAATCAATTTGAGATATTTTTGTTGAACCAATCACTTGTGATAAGTTATCTTGTGATGAATCACCTATTGATCCTATACCAGTTATCAAGGAGCCTTACTTTGACAAGCTAGTCTTTGTTGAGTTACTTCTTAATAATTATAACCATCTTCAAGCAAATCATTACCTTGACCATATGCCTATTTCTCAAGAGCCTCCTACTAAAAATCTAGTCTTTTAGGAGTTGGCTCTTGACCTTTTTCCCATTATTGAGGAGTTTCACTTTGATAAACCTATTTTTTTTATCCCACTATGCCATCATAGACTGTTATTTATCCAATACCAAACATTCAACAAGACATCCTTATAATAGAATACCCATCAGATGAAGAATTAAAGTTAGGTTCTATTATTGAACTGACATCAAATTTAGCATCAAAATCAAAATCAACATTAGTCTCAACATCATATTTAGAGTCCATTGAGTTGGAATGAAATTCAGCTACAAAATATGTTCATGATTGTTACAACATTGGTTATGCATGCCTTGTGGATAAATTTGAATACATTTATGATCCTTCTACAATTTTTGAGGATGAGTACTTTAGCTTCAACATAGGTTATCCTAGTATCTTTTACAAGGATTGTGTAACCTCTCCCCATTCCATTACCATTCCATAAGTCATTACCATCAACCTAAATATCCATATTATTGACATTCCATTTCCCACAAGTGTTGATTGGGACTAATAGAATCACGCTTTGTTAAACTACATCCATGGTGACATAGTAGTTGAAGAAGATCAAGGAGGCCAAGACTAAATACATGTAGTAGAAGAACATTTTTCTAGTGAAACCTTTTCAAAGGCACTATGGGACACATAAAGTTCAAACTCAACATCTTTTAGTGAAACTTTTTTAGAAGCACTAGAAGGCAATCAAAGTCAAAATTTAATGTTCCTTAGTGAAATCTTCTCAAAGGCATTATGGAACAATCAAAATAACTTCATTGGTGAAAACCTCATCGAGGCACTGATAGCTAAGCATAAAATTTCTTCAGTACTTGATGAAGATAAAATCAAATATCAAATCAAAATAGCTTCCAATATATAGACTAAAAAGATGGTAGCTACTCTCAAGTTCAAACAATAGAAGAATCTGGTGGTCTTATCAAGAGAATAATCAAAGGTTTTTGGGCCCACCACAACCAAAATTATGTAGAATCTTTCATCAATAACATTATGTGTGACTAAAAATTCTGATCTTCATTTGTTTCCCCACTATTAAACATTCCATTATCATCAACCATTCCATTTCACAAACAAACATATCATATAACTTTTATCCCTATTACCATCCATGGTCATACTTTCCTTTTTGGAGGCTACAAAAACACCTTGTCTCGATGTTTGAAGGAATAAAAATAAACGACCAATGAAGATCACAAAAGCATTTTTGACAACCTAATATGTAGGATATTCTTGATAGAGAAGATATTTAGATGAGGTGTGGGCTAGAAATTAACATGATAGAGTATTCTATTTGTATCATTTATTGATTAAGACGTGCATTTCCATCTCAGTAGAAATAATAGAATCATATGACATTTATCATACCTAGACCAAAAACATGTACCATACCATTTCATTTCCATGTCATTATCATTGTTACATATCATATTTTCCATTGTTACATACCCAACCATTCACCCCATCACTTGGGGGTAACCTACTCAACATCCTTATTTATCATTCTAGTATCCTTCTAGTATATCACTATCCTTAAAAAGACCATGTCATCTTATCATACCATTCCTATCTAGACCAAATTTTGTTTTAAGCCCTCATATCCAATATTATTTTGATCTTGGTTTATTTGGTTCTTTCTACACTTTTTATGGGGTAATTTAAATAATCAATAAAAACCATATTTACAATGAAAGTCTATGAAAGTAGTGTGATAGTTGATCTGGCAAGATATATTTTATTTTTTTATCATATCAAGTTTGTTTACATGAGCCTGATTATAACTGCATATGGGCAAATTAGTGTTTCACTAGTCTCACTACTAATTATAACCACCTATAGGAAAATTAGTTTCATTTATCTATGCTATTGTATCCTAGTTATAACCACCTATGGGAAAACTAGGGGTAACACTTATTTATCATGCATTTCCACATCACCTTGCCATTAATATTTTCATTTGACTAACCATTTACTATATTTGGGAACTTGTTGGAACCTAGCTAATTTTTCCCCACCTTTTATGTGGATATAATTAATATGACTTGAGGTCATTTTAGGACTATGTAGGTCATACTCAATTCATGTTGAATTCATCTTAGTATCCTTTTATATGCACTCTGACAGTTTTATGAGTAATATTATCCAAATGCTCTTGTCTCTTTATGAATAGGTATTTTGTCATTCTCTAAATGAGTTAAGATACCTCAAAATTTTAAAAAAATTAAAATATCTCAAAAAATAAAAACATTTGTCTTGTCTAACCTTGGTCTGTTATCCTTGATCTACCTTACTAGGGCATGGTCATTATTAGGATGCTTTATTTTTCTTTTGTTTTTAGGCTTTCTATTTGTTTATTTATTCCAATTTGTTTATTTATTTGTTAATTTTTATATTTATTTATTTGTTCACTTACCTATTTATTTTCTTTCAACACTATTTCCTTGACTCAGTATATATGTATATATTAGATGATTCCTTACACATATTATTCTTGAGTCTATCCATATTCATACATCAACATTATCATCATGGTTTTTATCATTGTTGAATTTTTTAAAAGTTTTTATTGGATCAAGAGTCAATCCTTATGCATAGTTCAACCAAGTATTCATGGTGTTCTATCATGATGCTTAATGTCACATGCTATAGAAAAAATGAGCTTCAAGAAGGTCTACAATCAATGGAGCCATAGAAGCATTTACTTGAAAATTTGGTAAATCCATCCCATCTTGATTAAATCAACCCATTGGCCATTCTATTTGTATCATTTCTAATAAGGATGATCATATCCTCATTGGTAGGTACAACTAAATCTTTTTTATTTATCAATCTTATTCTTCTATCCATCCCTCTCATCACTTTGTGCATCCTTATATGCCTGGTTGTTTGTGGCTTCTTTAGTCATTAGACCATCACATCTATGGTTGAACTCTCTCATCTTTAATTGATATTCTAGATTAAATCCTTGAGTTATGCTTTTTAATCATCCCTAAATGGGGTACAATCATTTTTATCAAATAATCTAGCTCATATTAATGATTATAATTACCTATCAGCAAATCATTAATTTTCACTTTTATTTTTGATTATAACCACCTTTGGACAAATCAATAATTTTAAAATCAATGCATGCAAGCATTTTATCATTTGGATTACTCTCAACCATAGATTAATGCCACTTTTATTCTTGCTTCTCTTTAAGGTACCATCCATCTACATATGTGACTACCATTCCTTCAAGGGGGCATCATATTAGGCTTCCTAAACATCATTTGGAGCTTTATTCTTCAATCATCATCTTCTTTTTGGCATACATGTCATCTCTCATTATTTGAGAAGACATTTCTTTTCTTACAATTTACAGCATCTTCCCAAATAGGGGCAAATTGTAAACACCTAAATCTAGCCACCGATAACATCTAATTAGGCTTTTGACCAATTCTTACTAAAATGCACAATTTGGCTTAAAAACACTAAAACACATTAAAAGAGTTGAAATTTTTATATTCAAGTTCTAATTTTGGCCAAAGTATCCATAAATGGGATATTGTATTTTATGGGCCAGCTAACTTTGATAAGATCATTTCAAGTCAAAATGCCAATTTTGCACCTAGGTGTTAGATTGCTCTTTTCTATCAAATCTATTACACAAGACACATGACTTTGTTATTTAGTGTTGTAAACATCCTAAATGGGATAATGGATCAAATTCATCTAACATTAACTTTCAATTCTAATCCAGTTAAATTTTGGACCAATAACAAGGCATTCTGATCAATTTGAGTAATTTGTGCACAAAGTGCTTAATCATGTGTAAAAGATTATTAAACCAAATTAGAGACTAATTAATAATTTCATGAATTTTTTTTGAAAACTTATTTTTATAAATTAATATTGAATATCTACATCATCAAGTGACATCATTTCTTAGGAAGACATCCCTAGGACATAAATGCATAAAATATCAAGGTTAACCCCTCCCATATCTCATCAATGATCCTTTATCCCAAATATTGATGAGCATATTTATAATATTTTAATTACATAATTAGATTAATCCTTAGCCACACATCTCAATCTTGAGATGGATTGTTTAGGTCGATTCTATCCATTTACAAAAATTGATAAAATGAGACTTTGCCACATGAATTTTAAGCTTAACTTGTGCAAAGTTATAATGTTGAATTGATTCCAAAGCTTCATGTAAATTAGTGTTATAATTTCCAAATATTGATCCAAGCCAAGCTAATCCAAATACATAAGGTTCCAAGGAGAGATGGAGGTATCCAAGATTCCATTGATGTAGAATATATGAGCACAAATTGAGCAAGCCACTACAACAAAGCATTTGGAGCATCCAAGGAAGGTGAAGGATTCTTGTTTTTCCTTACTTTTTAGTTGTGCTTTTCATTTATTTATTTTTTAATATCAAACTCACCCTAGTAACTAGGCATGAAGGTGTTATTTTAGTGTGCTTTTGATTTGATTTATCCACTAACACAATACTAATCTCCCCTTCATTGTTAAATTCCTAGTTCCAATCACCACTTGTTCACCTACGTTTGTCTATGATTTTGTTACTCACTAGTTGCTTATTTGAAAGTGAAAACATTTTTTTTTTAAACTAAAAATTAATTTTTGCAATAGATAAAAATATACGGTCTATTCTCTAACATTCACCCAAGGTATATATAAAATATTATATTATGAATAATCTATTCAATAAATTCAAATGTAATCACCTAAAAGTGGTATTTGAGTGTTAAGAGTACTACTTGAGAGTACCTATCCCTAGCTTAGGCTTAGAATTATTATAAATCATATTATCAAACTTATCTAACCTTCATGCAGGCCACAAGTACCTCTAGTTAGCCCTAAATTAGTCCCAAACCATCATTTCCTAATCCTTTCCCTTCATGCCTAATTTCTACCATTTGGACACTAGCACCATAAAAACATGGCACTAGTGTCCCACAAATGGTACTAATTACCTTTCCATATCTTTTCCTAGAATATATATATATATATATATATATATATATATATATATATATATATATATATATATATATATATATATATATATATATATATATATTCAAAACTAGAACCTCTTAGGGTCAACCTAGACCTCTTTTATCACTTGCACACGAGACAAAACAATATAAATACATGAATTTTAGACTTATAAACACTAGATTAAATTAGATGAAAAGTAGACATTCAATCTCATAAGATGTTTTGCACAATCAAGGTTATTAATCCCTATTCTAACCCATATCTGTAAAGTACCATCTACAACATCCCTGAGTTCATATTACCTAGATTTCTAGTATTAAGAATATTCAAGACACTTAATTCCAATATCATACTAGTTTCACTTACACTTATATAGGTACTTAGGTGGGGAGAATTACATTGGGCTAGATCCCTCCTTAGAATATTGGTATGTATGCAACTCTCATCATAGAGGGGTGTTGAGGATATCTAGCCTACCCTACTAACAAACAAAATTTTTAACTCATATCAATTAGATACCCTAACTACATGGAGGATTAGGGTTTTCTAATAAACTCAATCATTATAGGAAAAATACAAGATTTCAAAACTCATACACATAGGAACATATATTAGAAATCTAGACATATGTGCACCTAAAATATTGAGATAATCATACATAGAGGGAACTACCATTAATATTATGAAACCAAGACCATATTTCTAATAATCATGATACTATCAAATTATGGCACTACTGTCCAAGAGGGGTTTTGAAAATAGGATCCTATTTATAGAACTCATACCAACTTCTACCTAATTTTCCAACACCTAGATCATTTGTCTTAGTTATTTTCCATCTAAGTTATTACTTACACCATTTATTATTATATTTAGAAAGGTTAAAGATATTTAATTTTGTAACAAATAATTGGATATGTTTATTTCATATTATTTCCCTAATTTAATCTTCTCGGTAAATTAAAAAATATAGGATTTACACTTATTAAGTGCTAAGAGGTTAAAATATTTTGTGATCCTGCTTGCTTTAAATATTACACAAACCCTAATCCTAGATAACCCTATGGTTTCCATTCCTAGTATTATAATTTTAAATACATATATTATTTATATTTATTTAATATAATCATGATAATAATGACAGAGGAGGTGTATCACTTTTTGTTGCAAAGTTTAATACTTTCATTTGCATGTTTGTTCATTTTAATTTAGAATGAACTCAGAAAAAACATAGACACATGTATACATGATGCTTTATATCAATTAAGATGCTTTTCATGTTTCATTATTTACTTTGCATGGTATGTTTCTCTTATGTGGAATTCAATTAATACACAAATATTTAAATACATAGATAATACATTACACTTCCCTCTATACATTGCATCATGAATTAATGAGGTAGGTGTCGAATGGGTTTTAGACAAGAATGGAGTAGGATTGAACATTCATAGTATATCTTTTCTTTGACTTTTTAATATACATGCTAAGGATTTGGATCCTTTTGATATAAATCTATGAGTATTTGATAATATTCCATGTAAAGTATTGTATCAAATCACACTAAACCTTACATTGGGGCTAAAAACATTACCTACAACATGTCAAGTTATGCCTAACAATATTGATTATAATATCTTACTTGGAAGATCGTGCATTCATGATATGCATGTAATTCTATCCACTTTACATTCATGTTTAAAACTCAGCTATAGAGTTCATATCGACACATGCCCTATGGGTAAATAATCATTCAAATATTGTCAACATACAAATCCATCACACAATTATATTCTTCACATGGATTTTGCTACAACACCATTCCAATCTACTATTCAGAGCACATGTATCACTCCCATAGATACTTCAAGAGCATATGATAATAAGTTAAATTCACCTTTTGCATTGAGATACTTCTTTAAAATGGGTTACAAATGATAAGGCCTTGGAAAATATGAGTAGGTAATACTTAATCTCATTTAATCATATAATCAATAAGGTATACAAGGACTTGGATATATGCCAAGTCATCTCACCAAAATTATCATCATATCATGTTTTATGCACCCATTCCATGGGTAGACAATACAATAAACCATGTTTCTAGAGTGTCAAATGTTTACCCCAATCTTATTGATGATATAGATTCTATGGATCTACCTACTTATGATGAATTTTCTAACGATGATGCTCTATTATAATTCATGTGGTATATAAGGATTTCCATTCTTTCTATCATAATAATAGGTTTCATCATTACACAAATGCCAAGACATAATTTGGTGAGATTTTAGATGACTCAGATGATATTTTAGCTAATACATATGATACTATCCCTACAACAGCATACACTATAGATTGATCTACATTACTTAATGAAGAGGTAGTCGAATTCAATTATGTCATATACACTAATCCATATATCATACTATCAGTTGTTGCCTTACATAAAGAATAAGATATATCTATTCATTATATTTTAAAATATTTTATTGAAGTATTTACCTAGGATTATCATTATATTCTTGGCATTAATCCTTCAATTAAAGTACATAGGATTGCACTCTATCCCAATGACAAACCAATTAAACAAAATATTCACAAAATGTACCTCAAAGTTTCTCTTTTAGTCAAAGATCAGATCTAACATTTACTAAATGTTGGTTTTGTTTGACCAATTTATCATCCACAATGGGTTACTAATATTATCCCTCTTATAAAAATTAATAGCTAAATCTGATGTTTTTATTCTAGAGACCTTAATAAAACATGTACTAAGGATGACTTTCCTCTACCCAAAATTGATATGATAGTCAAATCCATAGAAAGATATGAATTTCTCTCTAATATGGATGGATTTATCAGTTAAAATCAAATTAATATCATTGAAGAAGACCAAGAAAATAATTCTTTTACCACATTGTGGGACACTTTATGCTATATAATCATACCTTTTGGATTGAAAAACATAGGTGCAACATATCAATGAATAATGACACATATATTTCATGATATCAATCATAAAATAGTCAAATGTTATGTTGATGATTTGTTTTCAAAATAAAAAGAGAGAAAACATCATGCAATAGATTTAGGATAAAATTTTGAGAGATTAAGAAAATACAATATGTGACTCAATCTGAAGAAATTCATCTTTGGGGTTTCATTGGGTAAAATTTTGGGATTTATAATTTACCAACATGACATTTAATTTTATGCCAATAAAGTCAAAGTAATCATGGACATGCATCGTAATACTAATTTAAAGTAACTTGTCTCCCTCTAAAGTAGTGTTTAGGATATAGATCAATTTGAGCCACAACTCACGAATAAGGCTCAATCATTCACTAGATTACTTAAAAATGAAATAAAATTTGAATGGGACATCACATGTCAAGAAATAATTAACACACTTAAATAGTACCTACTGAACCCACCTATCTTGGTACCACCAACAACTAAAAAACACTTTAATTTACCTCTCATTGACAAAATCATGCACTCATGCACTCCTAGTATATCATGATGGTCAAAATAAAGAGTGGGAAATTTACTACATTAGTCATACACTTGTTGATTACAAACACAACTATCAAACAATAGAAAAAATTTTATTGGAACTTTTATTTTTTAATCAAATACTCTAGCACTATATGATTAACAATGAGACACAAGTCATTACAAAAGTTGAGCCTTTAAAGTTCCTCATGTCAATAATGCATCTCTTAGTCCTATTACAAAATGGGTTATGTGAATCATATAATTCAACCTCAAGATAATTTTAAAAATATCACCGAAAGGCCAAATAATTATATATCAATTGGAAATAACACCATTACTCGATAAAAATCCTATTAACAATGATTTTAGATATGACTTCACAACATATAACAACACTTACGATACATAAATAATGAGCTTTGATGGTTCTATATGTGCATATGGTGCTAGAGATGTAATCATTTTGATTGACCCACTTGGGAACATATTACCCCTTGCTTATCGACTAAATTTTTAATGCACCAACAATAGCATAAAACATGAAGATCTTATCTTAGGCCATTAAGTAGATCAGTCTCTCCCAATCAAATCAATTAAAGTATACAAAGATTCACAATTAAATGTTAATCAAGTTAAAAATATATACCAAACCAAATAAGAACACATAATTCCCTAGAAGATTATGGTTTAATGTCTACAATATTAGTTTGAAAAATTATCTATTGAAAACATCCCACATAAAGATAATCATCATACCAATGCAATGTATAGTGCCACATCATTGATCCCTATTGACATAGATGAAGACCAGACTATCTTCATTATAAGATGATTATAATCTCCATAATTTTCTCAGGTATACCTCATATCTCTAAAGGTTATAATTACCACACTCAACATAATACCCTCTGAATGGTTCTTTGACATATAAAACATTTTACAGAAATATATTGCCTTGAATACTTTTAAAAGAAATTATAAGAATAAAATATAGAGAAAATCCATTCGATATGTCATTATTGGTGAGGAATTGTTCAAAATATATTTTGAGGGACTCTTACTCAAATTTTTGGCAACTAGGGAAGCTAAGTTGGCTATCAGACAAGTTCATGATAGTGAATGTGGTGTCATTTTAGCAGTAAAGTGATGACACACAGATTACTCAAGTAAGATTACTATTGGCTAACCATGAAACAAGAATGCTAAAAATACACCAAGTTATAAAATAAATGTAAAAACCATGGTAATTTAAACTGTGTCTCGTTTAAATAAATAAATTTATCTTATCCCCATGGCCATTCATGCTATGGGGTTTTGATCTAATCGATAAGATAAATCTAGAATCTATAGGAGGTCATAAATTCATTATCACATCTACAAAATATTTTACAAAATAGGTGGAATCCATTCCACTAGAATACATAAAAGGAAAAGATATACGTCATTTCTTCATGACTAATATTATTTCATGCTTTGGCCTCCCACTAACTATAATAATAGATAATGGAATCTCTTTTAAGAATAAAGTCGTGAAGAAATTTTGTGCTAAATATAAAATTTGACAGACATTCTCTACTCTATATTACCCATAGGGTAATGGTTAAGTAGAAGAAACAAATAAGATAATGAATAGTATTCTCAAAACAAAAATTATCAAATTTGGTGATGATTAGCACAATCACTTCATCAATGCACTATGGGATTACCAAACTAGTATATGTATAATGACATGAGCTACTCCTTATTCAATAGTTTATGGCACATAAGTAGTTATCTTACTAGAGTTAGAAATACCATCCTTATGGGTCTCTTTAGAAGGAATCATCATAGATGATCAATATAAAGAGATACGTCTCCATGAATTATAAAAATTAGATCAGACATGCATTCAAGCCTCATAGCATCTCAATTCATATCAAGAGTAAATCCAATAGACCTACAATAGTTATTCCCACAATAGGGAATTCAATGTCAATGATTTGGTTTTAAAATAAAATCTCAGAAAAATCAAGACCAAAGAAGAGAACAAAGAAAATTTCAAATAGCTTGGCCTATACATAACCATAGAAAATAATTGACCCAAAGTATACCATATAGCTTCACTTGATGGCAAGGTAATTAAAAACACATTGAACATCATGCATATAAGGAGATTGTATATATAAAAATCAATAATTTCTTTTTCATATTACTCATAAATAACTTATATCCGTAAAATACAAAAATAATATAAGATGTAAAAAAACACAAAAACATTAAAAAATTACATATTGTATGGATTTCTATGTTTACACTTATTATATTTGAATTATATTTGATAGACACTACATATTCTAGTTATCTTAGTATAGTCTGTTTTATCATACATACATGTTTCACTTGTTCTTTATGAGTGCTTGTAAATTCGTACATGACTCAAGTCCATTACATGGATCCAAATTTGCTATTATCTACCTAGTAAGGGCACATACATAGATACAATGGTTCCTCATTTCACACATTCACCCCCTTGGGGGCACCGTATACATAGATTTGATTACTATGTTTCATATTTATAACATTTTTATATGTTGACATTGATCATGATACACTTACCCAAATTTTTTATTGGCTATTACTGCTTTAGATTCACCATATGTACATCTTAAATATTATAGATATTTGTATTACATATTCTTGTACACTTTCATTTCCATCTTTCCTATTTTAGCTTCATTGTGTCTCTATGCTTCTTCTTTTCAGTGGAGTTTGAATATTCCATTTTTCTTTAGCTATACACCACTTATTTTCATATTATATATTCTTTGGACATTTTACCATGTCCTTGTGTGTGCCTTCCTGATTGTGTATGATGACATTTGAACATGTATTCCATATGGATCTAAGCTAAATTGTATGTTGCTTACATATGTGGACATTTGAAAATGTCCTTATATGTCTTATTTTCTCAAATTTAGTGACATGTGCCCATATCCCTTGTCTTATGTCCCCTTGGCCTACTTTGTGTGTCTCATGTGTTTTGTATGTATGTTTTGTTATATGTGTCATTGCCATGACACTTGTCTCTTGCTTTTTACACATTCCATTTTTAGATGCCATGAGGGACCTCATGCATTTAGCCTTCCCACTTTGATGATGTGATAGACATCATGCCCCATCCACTTAGGTAGCTACCTAGTTTTTACTTAGATTTGTAGTTACATACATTGTTATATCTAACTTGACACCCTTTTGAATGCCAAACATGACATACCTTTTAAATTAAAAATTTATGCTTAGATTATCTTAAATTTTGATGTTATGTATGCACATTATATTGGATTATTATGTAGTCATCATATATGGTTTGGCTAACCCACATTTTACACATCTTTTTCTTTTGAGGACTATTACTATATAGGTCCAACAACTCCCCTAAAAATATTGAGCATTTATAGGGGTTTGTTATATACATTAGGTTCCTATATTATATTCATAGTACATTTTCAACACACACACTCATATCACAAAATATTATACTGAGGTAAACATAGTGGAAAAACACTGAAACATAGACCAATATAATTGTACATAAATTAGACTAGAAGGAAAATAGTGCCCAAATTAAGACACTAACACCACATTTCAAATAATAGAACTACTATCAAAGACATAGTGCTACTATCCATTAGCCTCAATTTTATAAACATATAGACTAGCTAGAAAATTATAGTAGGTACAGTACATGTTTGCATAGATTCAAATACAAATTTATGATTTTATCTCAGATTCATACTACTTTTGCTTAGATTCATACCAATTTACTTATATTGAAGTAATCATGCATAACATGACCACTCCTATATTCAGTTTAGATACCAAAATACATATTATTATAACTTATTATAGAATCCATATGCTCAAATATCAAATTTAGGGTCATGTGTGTGGCACATTGTTTTCATATGCTCATTTACACATAATTTTATTAGATGGAATGATAAATTCCATGTCATTATCTATGATGTATATATATGAAATCATATTATATGTTACAAACCAATTTCCTACCTTATTCCATCTATAGTGGTTGGTATTCCCAAGTGGCCCAGAGCTGCTTAATGTACCTAAGAGGTTGTAGGGATAACATAATAAGTTAGACATATATAGTTATATTTTTATAGTTACATCATGTAGTTTCATATTCAAATTCATCTACTACACATGGGTGGGAAATGATGAATTCATAGCTTACTTGAATTATTGATCCACCTACATGAGAGGGTTTGACACAACATTAGTCTAATCAAAGATATTCACATGTCATGATCCAACAAGTAGGGTTGGGAAATGATGGAGTCAAAACTATATTAAGTACTTGAGATACCCACACATGAGTATGAGCAAGCTATCAACTTAGTCCAAGATATTCACCAATTGATTAGTATATACATGCATGTGCACGTGCATGCGTGCGCACACGCGCGCACACACACACACACACACACACACACACACACACACACACACACACACACACACACACACACACACACACACACACACACACACACACACACACACACATGTTATCACTAGGTTTATGTATTGGTTCACTTAGCTAGTGAGGTGCATTCATTCCTTTTCTCTTTCCTATCTCTATACCCAATTTTAATAATTTTTAATTCTTTACTTGGTTTAGTCTTTTAATTCTGGCATATCTTAAGTAATGATTGAGTTATGCACATTTCACTTGTAGGACATACATTGGAGTATGTTTCACATACTTAGACCTAGACCCATAGACTCATATCCATATTCATAGACTTCACCTCTTAGGTAAGTTTAGGTACACTTTTTTTTCCTTTATCTTGGTCATTTCACTTTACTGCATTTCTATATTAAAGGTGGGGGGGGGGGGTGTGTGGGGCAGGGGGGAATGTAACCACCTAAATGTAGTATTTGAGTGCTAAGAGTGCTACTTGAGACTACTTATCCCTAGCTTATCCTTAGAGTTATCCTATAGAATATTAACAAATTTATCCACCCTTCATGTAAACCACATGCATCCCTAGTTATCCCTAAAGTTGTCCTAGACCCTCATTTCCTAATATTGGCCCTTGGTGCCTAGATTTATGCCACTTAGACAATAAAACCATAATAAGGACACTATCACCACATGGCACTAGTGTCTCAAAAATGTTTCTAATGTCCTTTCCCTCTTTTGCCCCCAAAAAATATCTTTTTAAAACTAGAACCTCCTATGGTCGCCTATACCTCTTTTATTGCCCACACAAGCATTAAAACAATATAAATACATGAATTTTAGACCTCTAACCACTATATGGTAATTACATGAAAAATACACCTTTAATCTTAGCACAAGTTTCATAAATCAAAGTTATCAATCCCTATTCTACCCTAATTTTGCTAACTACCATCTACAATAGCTCTAAGCTTAAATTACCCGGTTTTATATTCTTAATCACATTCAAGGCAATCAAGGCCACTATCATACTCAATTCACTTTCACTTGAACAAATAGGTGGGGATAACTACATCAAGATTTATCCCTCCTTAAAGTATTAGTATGTTGGCAACTCTTATCATAGTGGGGTGTTAAGGATGTCCAACCTACCATACTAACAAACACACTTTTTAATTCATATCAATCAAATGTGTTAACTACATTTAAGATTAGGGTTTTCTCAGAAAATTTATCATTACATGAAATATGCAAGGTTTTGGAACTCCTATATGTAGGAACTAATCTCAGAGATCCATACACAAGTACACCTAGAAGCTTGGGATAGTCCTATATAGAGGACACTACTGCCAATATTAGGAAAATATAGCCACATTTATAATAATGGCACTAATATCAAATTATGGTGATATTATACATGAGGGGTTTTGACATTGGGATCTTGTTTGTGACACTCAGACTAACTTCTATCATAGTTTACAACACCTAGATTGGTATTAGTTGTTTTCTATCTAAGTTCCTACTTGCACCATTTATTGTTATCTTTAGAAGGGTCAAATATAGGCAATTCTATAAAAAAATTAGTGGTTATATTTATTGCATATTATTTCCATGATTTGGTCTACTCGTCTCTTTAACAAGCATATGATTTACACCTATTAAGTCCTACCAGGTTAAAATAGAAAGAATGTAAATAAAATAATTATTATTTTTGTGTAAGGATAAAATAGAAAAAAATTATTTTTCTTATCAAAATTTTTAAATAAAATAAAATTTTAATCCAATAAAAAAATGAATGCTAATTTAATATAATATATTGAATAAATAAATAAATCCTAAAAAATAACTTCCAACCTAATCTTGATATAGACTAGATAAATGTAAGAGATTTATTGTACTTTGGTCCTCAATGTGCTACCTCTTTTACCCAAATGAATATTTTTGGAACTCTCTAACAAGGAGGATGAATAAATGAATATTAAACATCGGATAATAATAAGAGAAACACAACTCTAAAAAAAAAATTGATTGTGGCTAGCTGAACACATGTTTAGACCTGGTTACAAGAACAATGGTTCCCCTTATCTAATACTATGTAATAAAACACAAAATAAATAAAATAAAAACTTAATAATATATGTCATATGTTGAAATTGTAAAGGATTCCAAAACAATAAGATGTATTGCAAATTCTAGATTGAAAATCAAGAAAAATTTAGTTTACATGAAGAAGATTAATGGAGGTTGCATGAAGGAGTCTATGCATTGAACTAGAAATTGAACTGAAGAAGTACTCTAAATGATTGGAAATAGAAGAGGTATCAAGCTATGACTGATTAGAGGTGAAAGTAACATATAAAGAGAAATAAATATGATAAAAAGCATGTAAAATGTGTCAAATAATAATCTATAGAAGATAAAATTATAACATGAGACATCGGTGATGGATTCACCCTTATTTGTAGGGTGTAGTTACATAACCATCACTTTTGGGGCCAAAACCACCCTATAAGATTTTAAAAAACTTCCCCATTTTAAAAACATAACTACCCTTAAAAAATGGGTTCATCATGGTGGTTTACACAACCGATCTAACAAACTCATCACTCATGGGCCAATTCTATAACCCTATAGGGTGGTTTTATAACCTAATTGGGTAGTTTCATCACTAAAGAGATATTTTTGAAAATAAGCCAAGGGGATATGTAAGGGCCAACAAAAAGGGGGATTTGAGGGGCTAGAATATGGGGGGAATGAATCAAAAAGAGAAGGGGTGTTAGAGAGTTCTTTTCTGATCATTATTAGGATATCACTACATCATCATTTGACCTATCATGTCAAGAATATCACACAGTGTAAAATTTGGGTACATAAAGAGCCACCAATACATTTAAGGTATTATTGAGGCCATTTAATTAAACTTGGTTTTTATTACTTTAATATTATATTTCAAAATAATTCATATTTTTAAAGAATTTCATGTTACCCAATGATAAATAGAAAATTCAATAGCATAATAAATCTCTTAGGGAAATACCTAGATGGATCTAACTCTCTAATAAGAGGTGATGTAGCTAGTTTTTATTCAAGTAATCATTTAATTACATTTTGAGGATGTTCATTTAATAGATTCCAAAGTTTTCTTTTTGTCTTTATTGGATAATCCTATCATGTTATGAAATTGATCCAAAACATTCATTAAAACATAGACCTCACTCTTAAATTAAAAATGAGTATCATGATATTAAATATTGAAATATGTTTTACCTTAAAATTTGGCTCCACTATAGGTTTGGCCATTGGTCCCAAATTTAATAAGGTTGTCCTATAAACTTTTAATCTCGTAGTTTCTAACTTCATGCAAATTATGATAAAAATAGATGTAATTTTATAATATAAATTTGTCTTTGGTAGGCAAAATGAAACCTTAAAGACATATAATTTCTAATTTAGTATTGGTCAATAATTTTTTGTAACCTTTATCATAAATATAATCACATAATCACTAAAATTATCATGAGATATTTTTTTAACTTAAGATTTTTATTTTTTTCAATAACTTCCATGCTAATATTTTTCTAAATATTATATAGGAAAGGAAATCATTAGTTAAAGTAATGAAAGAATGCACATATCCATAAGGAATAACATAAAACAAATCATGCACATAGTATTTTAAAATTATATGAAATAATTTAGTCAATTATTTATCATTATGAGTGTAATCACCTAAAGGTGGTATTTGAGTGCTGAGAGTTCTAATTGAGATTAAATATCCCTAGCTTATCCTTGGACTTATCTTAGAGCCTATTATCATACTTATCTAGCCTTATTGTAGGCCAAATGTCTCCTTAGCCAACATAAATGCATTCTCATACCATAATTTTACAATCTTGGCCATCTATCCCAGTGTTCTACCAGCTAGACATTAGTGCCACATTAAGGAAACTAGAGCCAAGTGGCCCCCAAAATGGTTCCTATGTATTTTAACCTAAATTTATTGAATGAATATATTTTAAAAAGTAAATTCTTCCTAAGGTTGGCTTGGACATCTTTTATTATCCACATAACCAACATAACACTACAAATACATGAACTTTAAGATTATATCCATTATATGGAGAATAGATTCAAAGTACCTATTCAAACATGAAATAATTTGAGAAATATCAAGGTTATCAATCCTTATTCTACCTTACTTTTACATACTACCATTTATAGTATCCCTAAGCTCAAATTTTCTGTATTTCTAATCTCAAGCACATTCAAGGAACTCAAGGACACTATCATACTAGCTTCACTTGCACTTTTACTAGTAATTAGGTGGGGAGAACTTCAATTTATCCCTCCTCTAAGTATTTTATGTAGGCAATTCCCTTCACAATGAGGTGTTGAGGATGTCCAACCTATCCTACTAACAAGCAAAATTTTTAACTTATACTCTAGTTTCAAGGATGATTAGGGTTTACATCATAAATCAATCATTATAGGCATAATATAGAGTTATTGAATTTGTGCATGTAGGAATTGACCCCAAAAACCTAGACATAAGTGCACTCAAAATTTCATGACAATCATGCATAGAGGACATTAGTGCCAATATCAAGACACTAGAGCAACAAGGTGTTACTATCCAAATATGGTGTTACTATCTAGGATGGGTTATAAAATAGGTATCTAGTTCATGACACATAACTACTTCCATATTAGTTTTTAGCACTCAGATCATATGTATCAGGTGTTTACTAGATAAGTCTTTATTTACACTATTTAATAATATTTTTAGAAAGTCAAAACTAGTCAATTTTGTAATAAATTAGTGGCTATTTTATGCATATTATTTACCTCATTGACTCTACTCATCCATTTAATCAAACATAAGATTTACATAAACTAGAACCTAAAAGGTTAAAGCATTTGGTGAACTTGACTTACTTAAAACATTGATCAAATGTTAACCTTAGATGCTCCTAGGTTTTGTATCCTTCTTTTTCCTATTTTCATTAGCTATTTTATTTTTTTTAGATTTCATATTTTCTATATTTTCATCTTTATTCCAATTTGTTTACTATATGCCATCTATAAAGCAATCTCTCTTCCATTATGAGGAAGTGCTAGGTCAGGTGGTAATCCTATAGAGCATATTCAAATTCCTACCATTTGATATCATAACATGCATAAGGGACCTATTGTAACTCATATTATTGATCCTTCACACCTTGACTATGTGGATTTTGATGATAATGCATCTAAGGATGAAAAATATAATAAAGAAAAAGATGATACACAAAATAAAAATTAGGAAACTCTCCTTCCACTTAACAATGATAACATACATGTAAATAAAGATGAGGTAGATTCAGAGATATAATTCAAGAACATCCCCTTGATCATGCACAAATCTTCCAATCCATAATGGAAACTAAGAAACAATTGTTAATATTTAACCCCCTTAGCTAGTAAAATTATTACAATAATAGTGGGGCTAACTCATCTAGCACAACCAACCTTTGTAATTAAACAACCTTCAATGATATATACACCTCTTGTGTCTAGTTCCTACACTTCAAATTTACAATCTTTTATGCACAAGGTTCATATTCTGTAGGTTAAGGTATTACATCTTGAGAAGGGAACTACTAGGCCATCACATGCCTTAGATTCTAATATTCTCTTACATACACCTTTGGCACACCGTATAGATGAAAATAATTTACCATTTAAATTTTTCACACCTAAAATTACATTATATTATGGTAAGGGTGATCCAAAGCACCATATCAAATATTTTCGTGCAGCATGTTTGGAATATATGTCGAATGATTGGATTCTCACAAATTTGTTTCCATAAAGTTTAAAGGATTATGACTTATAATGTTTTTATGACTTACCAAATCAATCTATCACAAAATTCAATCCTTTAGAAGACATGTTTTTATCACACTTATCCATAAATATTAGTGATAAAATATCATATTCTCAAGTGTTAAAATAATTCTCATTGATGTCAAAGGAATTGTAATGGATGTGAATGAAAATGTCAAATGGAATTGTTGCCAGAAGTGAATGGAAATGCCAAATAATTTTTTTTCTAAAAGTGAATGGAATTATTATTGGAAGTGAATTGAAATATTGATAAAAATGTTAATGGAATTGTCAATGGAAATGTTGATGAAAATGCCAACGGTCACATCTTTTGGTGAAGAGGTGCCTCTTAGATGGGATGCATCCTTTAAAATCTATATAAGGGAGAAGAGATGTGAAAGTATTGTAATCATTATATTTGATTGAATATCATATAAGTGTGAGAGAGAATGGAATTGATAAAATACATCATTTGAGTCTAAGGAAGAGAAGAAGAGAAGATCAAAAAATGAAATAGAATATCTCTTAAGACAAGAAGTGTGAAGGGAAGATTTATTTTAATGAAGAATATAATTTGAGAATTGTGAAAGAGATGAAAGCATAAATTATATAAGAAAATTAGTGAGAGAGAAAGTGTAAGATAATAAAATCCATCATTTTATTGAAGAAGCAATCACAGATGGTGGAATCAATTTGGCTTTGGGTCGGTGCCTCATAGTCTAGGGGTTGGTGATCCTGTGGGTTGGTGTTCATGAATTCGCTAGGTTGGTGCATGATAAAGGGGATTAATGTCTCAAGTGAGTGGGTGCTCATAAATTAACCAAGTTGGTGCTTGGTTTTGGGATTGGTGTCTCCATTACATTAGTGCTTGTAAATATTGTAAAAGAGTTTTATATATATATATATATATATATATATATATATATATATATATATATATATATATATATATATATATATGGTTTTCTCTCGAAAGGGTTTCCATGTAAACCCTATGTTATCTTGTATTTTTAATTACTATATCTTGAATTTTTATGGTTGTTGTGGTTGATTAAATTTAAAAGATTAAAATATTATCTTATAATGATTCACCCCCCTTTCAGTATAAGCCTATGCTTAAAAAATGGTATCAAAATGGTTCCTTTAGAATCAATCTAACCATTGGAAGGTATATCCTAGGAACACGCATGGCTAGTCATCAAAGCTAGGACATTTTCTCTATAAACAAAGCACCATTATTTGATAGAACAAATTATGCATTTTGGAGTATAAGGATGAGAACATATCTTATGGCTCTAGGTTTTGATATTTGGTTATCAGTAGTGATGAGGTACATAGCAACAAAAAATAAGTAAATGGATTAGGCTGGAAAGAAGGCATGTGAGAATAATGTGAAAGTGATGAAAGCCATTTTATGTGGCTTATCAGAATCAAAGTTCCTAAAAGTAATGCATTGTGTGTTAGGAAAAGATATATGGGAAAAACTTTAGAATATTTATGAAGGTGATGACAAGGTCGAGAAGCTAAAGATTCAAATGCATAGAAGGTAGTTTGAAATTCTTAAGATGAAAGATGAAGAAAAAATTACACCCTATATTCTCCATGTGGGTGTGATAGTCAACACAATCAAAGGGGTAGGTGAGAAAATGAAAGATTCAACAATAGTAAAAAAATTACTAAGGTCACTCCATATGAGGTATCATATCAAATTCTTGGCTATTGAAGAAATGAAGGACTTGGACACACTAAATGTGGATGAATTACATGGAATCCTCATAGCATATGAAATGAGGATAGAAACATAAAAATCATGAAAGTGTAAAGTAGCCTTCAAATATTCAAATAAATTAAAAATGAAAAACTTGATTCAAGTGATGAATCAGAAGAAGAAGAAGCTCTTTTTGTGAGAAATCTTAAAAAGGAATTTGACAAGTATAAAATTAAGCTCCCTTTCAAATGTTTCAATTTTGGGGAGATTGGGCTTTTACCTGCTAAGTGTCCTCATGCAATAGATGATAATAATGATGAATAATAACATGCGAAGGTAGTAAAGAGAAAAAATTCATACAAAAAAACTATAATACAAGTAAATATGATTTTTTTTTTTGAAAGATATGAGAAAAACCTGTAAACCAAGGAGACTAGCTCAGAAGAAGAGAGTAATGAGAGCAATTCAGATGGTGATAAATAATAAACTCTTTTCATGTAAATAGAAATAAATAATGATGAAGAATAAATGTTTATATAAGAGGAAAAAAATATTGAGGATGAAGGAGAGGTGGATCTGGAAGAAGAACTTGTTTGTGCCTTGAATGAAATAAAGAGGCTAGAAAAAAAGAATTTGATTAAAAAATTATAGATTCAAAAATATGAAGAAGATATAAATTTGAAAATGAACATATATCAAAGATTCAAAGAGTTAGTAAAGATCATTACCATTCTAAAAACTCAATTTGAAGAGGCAAAAATAATTGAGGAGGTAATAAGAGATGAGCTTAAATAAAAAGAGGAAATTTTTTCTAAGCTAGAAGTTAAGATTGTTTCCTTGAGAAAGGATTTAGAAAAGTTGAATGCTAAATTGACAAGCAATTTAAGATTTGAGAAGAATACCAAGATTGTAGATGAGATTCTAGATCATTGGAGGCCACTATTCAACAAGTGAGGTCCTTGATATGGAGATGAACATAAGGCTACCAAGAAATATGTTAAAATTGCTAAACCTATAAAGATATAAGAGAAGACATAACTAAATAAAAAAAAATTACAAGTAGAACACAAAGGAAAGAACCATTATCATGATATAAGATCATTCTTTCCAAAATAATCTTACAGGTACCAATGATCATTTTATGGCTATTGCTTTAATTGCAACATTTTTGGTCATAGAGTAAGAGTGTAAGAGACATGCGAGGAATGGATAAAAATGGAATAGTGGTAGAAATGTAGATAAGAGGAATGGGCATGCAAGAAGTAAGTATGCATGGAAATATGGCACAAATGAAGGATGTGAGTGGAATGGGCATGGTTGGAATGGAAATAAATATTCAAATGGTTTCTCAGGTAGAAATTCATTTACTCCATTGTCAAAAGACATTATATTTTATAATTACAGTAAGTATGGACATATAGTGAGACAATGTGGAAGTAATCCTATAGACCAAAACAATAAAGAGGATGGATGAACAAAAATCAAAAGAGAATTTATGAAAGTTTAGAAGTGGATGCAGGAGCTAGACAATTAAAAGGAGTAATTTGTGATTGTGCAAAAGGCACAAGGAGCAATGATGGGGAAGACATGATGTATCATAAATCACAAGGAGAAATGGTAGTAAAGACCATGTTGAAGCAAGAGATATATGATGTGCACAATGAAAAGATGATATGAAGAGGAATAATAAAATAAGATATTATAATAAGTATCATAAAATAAATTCAATATTGTAACCAAGATAATAGAATAAGATAAAAAAATTCCTAGTGACTATGAGAGGAAGCGTCGGCTTAGGAGGAGCAGGGTGTATAAACCTTTGCCATTGATGTCAAAGGGGAAGAGAGAGAATAAAAGGGGAGAACTACATCAAAAGGAGAACTATGAAAAACCCCTTGCCATTGATGTCAAAGGGGGAGAATTGAAGATAGGGGAAGTAAAGGAGAAGAACCACAACAATGGAGAGTTCATATACTAATTCATGGGGATTGACATCAATGACAAAGGGAGATATCGTTAGAAATAATTATCATTGATGTCAAATAAATTGTAATGGGTATGAATGTAAATGTCAAACATAATTGTTGCTAGAAGTAAATGGAAGTGTCAAGAAAAATTCTTGTCAAAAGTGAATGGAATTATTGCCACAAGTGAACAAAAATGTTGACAAAAATGTTAACAAAATTATTGATGAAAATGTCGATGGAAATGTCAATGGTCACATCTTTTGGTGAATAGGTTCCTCTTGGATGGTATGCATCCTTTAAAATATATTTAAGAGATAAGAGTTGTGGTAGTATTACAAGCATTAAATTTGATTGAAGATCATATGAGTGTGAGAGAGAATGGAATTGAGAAAATAAAGCATTCAAGTCTAAGGAAGATAAGAAGAGAAGAGCAAAAAATGGAATAGAATCTCTTAAGAAAAGAAGTGTGAAGGGAAGATTTATTTTAATGAATAATATCATTTGAAAATTGTGAAAGAGAGTAGAGTAGAAATTATATAGGAAAATCAATGAGAGAGAAAGTGTAAGATAAGAAAAGCCATCATTCGATTGAAGAATAAATCACAAATGATGGAATCAATTTGGCTTAGGGTTGGTGACTTATAGTCTAGGGGTTGGTTCTCCTATGGGTTGGTGCTCACGAATTGGTCAGGTTGGTGCTTGGTGAAGGGGATTAGTGTCTCTAGCGGGTGGGTGCTCACAAATTAACTGAGTTGGTGTTTGGTTTAGGGATTGGTGTCTCTAGTAGGTTGATGTCTGTAAACATTATATATATATATATATATATATATATATATATATATATATATATATTGCCATGGTTTTCTCCCAAAAGGGTTTCCACTTAAATCTTATTTTCTCTTGTGTTATTAATGACTAGATCTTGAATGTCTATGGTTGTTGTGGTTTATTCAATTTAAAAGATTAATCTTAAAATATTAAAATATTATGTTATATTGATTCATCCCTTTAGTATAGTATTATGCTTAACATCAAGTTATACAGTTGAAACAAAAGTCAAATTAACCTATTCTAAATTATATCTTATTATACAAGATTGTACTAGTTAAATTGACTATCCCCATGGTATAAAAAGAGGTTTAGGACATATCCAAATAGAGTCCTCTACTAGAATTACATAAATATATCTTTTTTAAGAAGTATCCAACATTCATAGATTTGTGCCACACAGTAAAAGAAAGAGAGGTCAAGCTTTTGTCAATGGGAAAACTAGAATATACCAATGGATTAGAATTAATTGATAAGAGTTCAAATAAGCCTCCATATAAGGCAAGGAACATCAAGAACAAAAGAGATAAAAATGCCATAGTTAATATAGCTTTAGATCCATCTCCTCATTTGGTTTTATCCACTACTTAATGTTGATATAGATTTACATGCACTATTTTTACGAGCATACAAAGATCATCATCCTATCTAGAGTGTTATGGTTGACAAAGGATCCAACATTAAAAAGTGAACTATGACACTTTTACATAATTTGGGAAATTTAGACAAGGATATATTCCACACAGACTTAATTATTAGTGGTTTTAGTGGTCAGTTTTGGATCTCTATCGGGGAGATTGTGCTTCTATTACAAACTGGACTAGCACATATAGCCACTTAGTTCTTAGTAGTAGCTAGTGTAGGCAATTTTGATATGTTATTGGGTAGGACATGGATACAATAACTATAAGAGATCACATTCAAGTACATACATGAAAATTAGGTGGTCAAAGTTGAGGGTGTTATGTATGAATATCCTCTAACTATTCCATAAGTAGTTACAAAATAGTTACTAGTTATAGTTCCAACATAGTTACCAAATATAACATAGTTATCATTTATAGCGAAAAGCATAGTTCCTATTGATACATCATATATTTTAGTATAATCTCCAACATAGATGATGTATACTATAAAATTATTTACATATATGCATATTATCCCATGGAGACCATTATTGGAGAGACCTTTATGTTAGAGACATATCATAGATTCTAGAGGGTTTTCTTCCACTCACTTTTTGCCAAAATCAATATTATTGGGTTATTTGGGTTCTCAACATAGGGAAACTATATTCACCTACTTTTTATTCTGCCAGATGGGTTCCTAAGACCCAAATAGTTCACAAGATACCATAGTAAATGCCATAAATTCTTAGCACCAATACACTTGCAGATAAAAATATAGATACAAATCACTTAGTACAATAGATTATGGGATTTTAGTTTCCATTTCACACATCACCCATGATCATTGTTCCCTTATTTGACACAGGTCATAGTGATAGTGAGTCTCCCATGAGACTCATTGATTAATATGGTTTATCCCTTCTTCTACATACACTCCCTCTTTCTCATTCCTTCTACATAGTTAATTTTCACATTTCTTATACATAACATATATCTAGAAAATAAAAAATAATATAACATGTCAAAAATAAAAAATAAAATTGAAATAATTACTCAAAAAACACAAAATTTTATATTGTATGCATTGTTATGTTTACATTTATTATATTTTATAGATACTACATATGCTAGCTATCTTGGTATAGTGTGTTTTATCATACATACATGCTTCATTTTTTCTTGTCGAGTACTTGTAAATTTATTATAGGACTCAGGTCCACTAAACTAATTTAAACTTGATATTATCTACCCATTGGGGGCATATACATTGATACATAGGTCTTCACTTGACACATTTTCCCACTTAGGGGCATCTTATACATAGTTTTGATCACCAGATTATATCATTATATACTCTACATTATAGTTTTAGCATTATTATATCTAGATATTGATCATTACTACTCATACTCAGATTTTTTTTCCTGCTATCACAACTTTAGACTCAACATATGTACATCCTATCTTTTATACAGATTTGAATTTCATATTCATGCATGCTTTCATTTCTTGATTTGCTAGTTTAGACTTGATTGTATCTTTACGCTTATTCTAATTGAGGGGATTTGAATATGCCATTGCCCTTTGGCTCTACACCACTTCTATTTTTAGTATATATACTTTGGACATTTAACCATGTCCTTGTGTGTGCTTTCCTAATTTTATATGTAGACATTTGAATATGTCCTTCTTTGTGGCTCTAAGCCAACTTATTTTTTTCTTGCATATGTGGACATTTGAACTTGTCCTTGTATGTGTTGTTTCTTAGAATTAATGACATGTCCCCATGTCCCTTGTATTTTGGCCCCTTGGCCTACTTTGTGTGCCTCATGTGTTTTGTATTTATGCTATTTTTTATTCATTATGTCCATGAGACTAATATTTGATTATTAAACACACCAATTTTTAATGGTTTGAGGTACCTCATGCATCTACCCTTCCTAATTGGGTGTTGTGATGGACATCATGCCCTATCCATGTAACTAGCTACTCAATTCTACTCAGATTTACTATTACATACATTGACTACATTTATATTGACACCCTTATGCAATGATAAACATTACATAAATCTTAAATTACATACTGATGCTTGGATTATCTTACATTTTTATATTATGTATGCACATTATATTGAATTATCACACAGTTATCATAAATGCTCTGGCTAACACACATTTCGCATATCTTTTTCTTTTGAGGATAGTTCTTATATAGGTTCAACAACTCCCCTCAAAAGAGGAGGTATTATCAAGGGTTTGTCAAAATATTAGGAACCTATATTGAATTCATAGTACATTTTTGTCACATAGACTCAATTATAGAAAATCAGACGTATGTAAATACAAAGGGAAAATAGTGACTCATAAAGTAATACAATGACATAGAATTTATACCATATGGGCATTAGCACCTAAATGTATACATTAACATCACATAGTGCTACTATCCAAGACATAGTGCTACTTTCTAGTAACCTCAATTTATGAATAACTTGGATTAACCAAAATAGTGTAGCAGGTTTAATACAGGTTTAAATAGATCTAATTATAAGTTTATCAATTATACTAAGCTTTTATTTAGATTCATATCAGTTTGCTTAGATTTGGGGAATCATGCATGGCATCATCATTACCATATTATATTTAGATACTAAGATATAGTTCATTACAACTTAGTCTAGAATTTATTTGCTTAGATATTAGTTTCCATATGCTGAGTTACACACTGGTTGATAACATGGAATGTTAAATTCCATGTCATTATCTAATTTATATACACTTGACATCATATTATAGGTTATCACCAATTTCATGCTTTACTCCATATACTTTGGTTAACATTTATGAGTGGTCCAAAGTTACCTAATGTACCTGAGTGGTTGCAATGCTCACAATTAGACATATTTAGTTAGACATTTACATCAATTTGAAGAGTTCATTTTTAGATGCATATAATACACATGGGTGGGAAATGATGGTGTCATATCCTAATTGATTTCATGATCCATCCGCATGAGAGGGTTAATCACACTATCAGTCCAATCCAAGATATTCATAGGTCATGATCCACCAAGTAGTGGTCGGAAATGAAGGAATCAACACTAGATTGAGTTCTTGAGCCACCCACACATGAGGATCGAGCAAGTTATCTACTCAGTACAAGATATTCATTGATTAATCACAATATATTTGTGCACACACAAGTTACCATTAGGTTCATGTATTGGTTCTCATACCCGATGAGGTGTATTCATTCCTTTCCTATTTTTCATCTCTTTACTTAGATTTAATTAGTTAATTCTTTACTTAGAATAGTTTTTTATATATATCTCTTAAGTAAGGAATTATTTATGCACTTTTCATTTATAAGTCATGCATTGGATCGTGATTCACATATACAGAATTAGTTTCACTTATTCAGATTCATCTTCACAAGCTTCACTTCATAGGTAAGTCTAGGTATGCTTCCTTTTCCTTTATCTTAGTCATTTCTCTTTTCTATATTTTTAACATAAAGGGGAAGAAAATGTATCACCTAAAAGTGGTATTTGAGTGCTAAGAGTGATACTTGAGACTACATATCCCTATCTTAGCCCTAGACCTATCCTAGATCCTATTATCAAACTTATCCAACCTTTTTGTGGGCCATAGGCATCCCTAGCCAACTCAGACCTAGTCCTAAACCCTCATTTATTAATATTCACCCTTTGTGCCTAGTGTTCTACTAGATGGACATTAATACCACATTAAAGACAATAGAATCACACAGTGCTAGTGTCCCTAAAATCGTGCATATGTCCTTTACCCTAGCTTTCCAAAATGAATATATTTTTAAAATTAAAAACCACCTAAGGTCATCTTCAACATCTTTTATTATCTACACAAGAAATGTAGTACTATAAATACATGAATTTTATCTGTATATCCACTAGATGCAGACTGGATGCAAAATACATGTTTAAACATGAAAAAAGTTGAGTAAAATCAAAGTTATCAATCCCTATTCTACCATACTTTTGAATACTACCATCTACAACAACCCTCATCTCAAATTTTATATATTTCCAATCTCAAGCACTTTCAAGGAACTCAAGGCCACTATCATTCTAGCATCACTTGTACTTGTAACAATACTTAGTTGTGGAGAACTACATTAGGATTAATCCCTCCTTAAAGTATTGGTATGTAGTCATCTTTCTTCATAATAGGGTGTTGAGGATGTCTATCCTATCATACAATTGAACATACTTTTTATCTCATACCCTTCTTTTAAGGAGGATTGGGGTTTGTATCATAAATTAGTCATTATATGCATAATGTAGAGTTCCAAAATTTATGTGTAGGAATAGACCCCAAAAACCCAGATACAAGTGAACTTAGAAGTTTGGGATAGTCCTACACATAGGACATTAGTGCCAATATAAAGACACTAAATCCATATGGCACTAGTATTCAAATGTGATGTTACTATCTAGGAGGGGTTCTAAAATAGGTAGCTAGTTGATTAAACTCAGACTTGTTTCAATCTTAGTTTCCAACACTCAAATCGTTTGTATCAGGTGTTTTATAGAGAATTATTTATTTTCACTATTTATTACTATTTTTATAAAGTCAAACCTAGTCAATTTTGTATCAAATTAGTGGATATTTTATGCATATTATTTATTTGATAGAGTCTAATCAATCGTTTAATCAAACATAGGATTTACATAAGTTAAAACCTAAAAGGTTAAATCAATGAGAAAAATATAGAAAATAAGCATAAAATAATTTAATATGATGATAATATCTCCGTTACCATTGAATAATTCAAATTTTGGAGCAACAAATCATATAAGCAAAGGGTAAGCAATAACTTCATCAACTAAAGGATGACAAAAAATATCATGTGAAGTGACCCTAGTATTTAAAGTTTTTCACCCTTTAATTAATAAATTTATATATTTTTAATCATCATGTAAGTTATGTATTTTAATGGCCATTTTATGGTTTTAAGAGAATTGGTAGTAAAGTAGGTAAAAACAGATATTTTGTTAAAATAAGTTAATTGAGAAACATGATCAAAAATAGATTAAAGTTAAGAATCATGTTGATATAACTAAGCAATTTTTTTTAAAAATATTGAAGGATTTTAAATAACTATAAATTCAATGAAGTCATTTTGAGAACATAATGAGACATCAATAGTAGTGGCAATAATACATAAATGAAGAGGAATGGTTTAAGAGGTACGACGTGAAATTACCACATTATTAGCCATATAAGGGGACCATATAGGTGTTTGATCTTGAATATTACAATCAAATATTGGTTATTCATATATAGTGTATATCATTAATTATAGGTTATTGACATAGTGTTGGGTGTTGGATATATTTCAATATATACAACATTTCATATAATTCCTTAGGATTAGCTTGAATATGTTTTTTAAATATATAAGGTCTTTAAGCTTTATAATTTTCATCATGGTGATCAATATCATAAGCATTAAGAATTTGGGATCCTCTCAAAACACTATCATTAAAATGAATTTGAGCATAATTTGACATAGATCATGTAATAATAGAAGGAACATAAAAATCATTAAGATAACTATTTTATTTGTCAAGTAAGTTGTAGATTTAACAAAAGGAGTTTTAATAAAATCAACATAATTACAATATGATCTATCACTTTTCCTAGTATGTCTCTTATATCAAAACATTTTAGGTGGCATAAGATGGAAAAATGTGTAGCATGTAACTATCCTAGGGCTTGAATGATATGTAGGAAAACCAAACAGTGGTTTAAAAAACACACACAAGAAATAGAGATAATGATTGAAAATAAATACAAAATGTTACATTAAATTTAGATATAAAATAATGAAAGTAATATATAACTATGAGGATTGAATTATAATCGTGTGTATCACTTTTTTATCATAAATAAGTCACATACACTTTCAATTTTTTATCAAAATATATTGAATTTGGATCACTGATATTAATCAAACAAATGTGTTTTAAAATATATTTACAATAATGTACTGCATACACATGTTTTTAATTTTTTAAAAAAATAATTAAATATTTTTTAAGATTTATTTTTTAATTTATTTATTTTTATTTTTTTAAATAAAACACAATATTATACTTTAACCCATGAAGGTGTAAGAGATCACATGTTAACTAGAATTATAATTATATATATATATATATATATATATATATATATATATATATATATATATATATGGTATTTATGTCCAAATACATTACATTTACCCATTAGCACTACAACTCACTAACCAAATATAAAATAATAAAAACAAAAATTAAACCTTATTCAAATATCAAAAATTTCAAAAATAAACAATAAATAAAAATATAGGGTTATATAATAATATGTAATTTGTCACATATTTGGGGAAAAGAGACAAATAAATAGCAAGAAGTAGGTCTAGACGGACACACTAACAAAATCATAAAAATTTAGATGAGAAGAGAAATATTTATGAAGTGATATAAGGGTAAATATGCTTCTCAACATGGTGTAAGCATAAGGATAGTTCTATTAACTTTTAAATTTTTATATTAGTTTTCATGCTCAAGTGGTTCAAAAATTTCTCTTATTTTTCTTCAATTTTATGTAGATGTTTGAGAAAATTATCTCCTTATTTATATCTATAATAAATCATCACAACCTACTAATAAAATCAAGAAATTAATGAATCTATTATATTATCCATCCATTATTATTAAGCTTTTAATCTAAATAAATTTGAAAAAAATTATTTGATGCATCTTATTTATGAATTTGCAGATGCAATCCTAATCCTATATTAATTTTAATGCTAGAATGAACAAGTAGATTAATTAAATAAATACCTTAAATCTTGATTCAAGTTATTATATATATTCCAAAATTATATTCTACTATATTTCTTCTATACACTCTTATCTCTTGTTTTCTTTTTTGTATCATTTCATTCATCACAATTTACATGGTGTGTGTGTATTAAATTTTTATAATAAAATTGACAATAAAATTAATTTATAAGAAACATAATTTTAAAAAATATGATCTTAGTCACTCATAATCCTATAATGTATGGTTCTATATAAAAGGCCCAAAATAATAGTAAAATAAGAAAGGGTGAAATATATAGAGAAGAGACAAAGGGAAAATTTAAATTAAAGTATATTAAAGCTAAAACATAGTGGTAAGTACACTAATAATATAATAATATAAATTAATATATAAAAAGATACAAGTACCTTAAAATAATACATTTGAAAAATTAAAAATATCACTAAAATAAATTTGAATCTTTACATTAACAATCCATCTATTGATTACTCATCAAGTTATATTAAATAAATTAACTTTATATAAATATTCATGTCAATTTATACACTTCCTCTTTAAAATGTCATTACAAATCTTAAATATAATATTAAAATGATTTTTTTTTCTAAATATATTAAAACAATAGAATATAAAAATTCAAACTACTCCAAACATAAAATTAAATGTTTACATTAATTATCTATCTATGAATTATTTATCAAAATACATTACATAATTTAACTTCATACAAAAATTCATGTCCATTCATATAATGTCTCTCTAACATATCATTTAAAAAACCCTAACCATAATATTTGTATGGGTTGGCTTTAATAGGCACACCAAGATCATGTTTTACATTGCCAAAAAAAAAATATCTAAGAATATTTGCTATTAACCCCAACAAAAAGGTAGAAGTCATTAGGAATTAAGGTTGTCTAAGATATTTTTTCATGTTGCATCCATTTCCCTATTTTACATCATGACCCTTGGATTTGGAATCACTATAATGAGTGTACAAGATAATATTAATCATCTTCTATGTATATGCACTTTTTTATTTATCTTCTTCATTTCCTTTTTATATATATGATTCTCGAAAGTATTTTCCTTATATGGAGTCTTCTATATAAGTTATTGGTGCATTAAATTATAGTGGGTTAAATGAATGACGAACTTATTAAATGAGTGAAAAACAAAAAGAAATTTTAAAATACATAGATTACACGTCACATATTAACTCATTCACTTTGCCTCTCATTATAACACAATAGAAAAAAATTAAACATAGTACTTTCATGGGATGTACAATAATCTCTATTCATCTAAGCTTTCTACCTAAATATTTATACTCTTCTAATGTAACAACATTAATGAAATTAATACTTTCATTTTTGTCAATGTTGTCAACACTAATGTTGGAAATGACAATCATGTCATTATAAAAGTATTTATTGACATTTGAAATGAAAAAAAATTATCCTTTTTTAAAGATAAACAAAGAGATCAATGTTACAATCTATCATCAAAAGGAGAACCTGAGAGTGGAGTCCAATTTACATAATATTTATGTTGGATGTTGTGTCTTATCCAAAATAAACATTACATAAATTAACCTCTTAAAATATGAATTTATATTTTCATTTGAGAGTTGTTACATATGATTATCAAGTTAAAGTATAATATAATGTCTCAATTTTTGTCATAATAAAATACATACACTTGTAATTTCTTATTAAAATACATTGAATCTGATTCATTGATATTAAATAAACAAATATATTTTAGATTATATTTATAATAATATAATACATACATATTTTTATAATTTTTTAAAAAATAATTAAATATTTTTAATAATTTATTTTTCAAATATTTTTTATTTTTTATACAAACCACTAATAAAATGCAATATTACACTTTAACCCTACCTTTACACTTTATTATGTCTGTATTCTTTTCTATCAATTTATTTTAATTGAAATATCAATCTAACATACTTGTTTAGATGTAAAATATAAAAAAATAAATCTAATTGTTTATTTATAATATATTTACTATTTTATTATTATTATTTTAATCAAAAGTAAAAATAATAAATAAAATAATCTAAATAAAAACAAAAACTTTATAGCGAACATAGGAAATCAGAGATAGTGATTTGTTATTGAATTGTCAAAGCTTTAAAAAACACAAAACTTAAAGGATATAAACTGACACAATAAAAAAGATAATAAAAATGTAATTGATTAATCAACCTCCTTTTAAACTACATTAACTTGAAATTTAAGTATTGAGAAGCCATGATGTGATAGAAACTTTGCATGCCCCATAATAAAAAAAATGTTCAAAGTAGTTGCCATATGAAATACTCAAACAAATCCTTATCAGTGATCATTAAACTTATTATATATTTCCCCTTTATCGAACTTCAGGTATTACAAATGCATTCAGATATTGGACTTTCTATTTAATGCCTTAGTTTCTGTCATGTGTAAATTACTTTAAAATAAAGAAGAGGACTTTTAAATACCTAAAAAAATTTGAATTGGTATAGGAATAAGATATATCTCTTCACTATTGAAGAACAACCATCAACAATATACAATTATTCATAATCTAATTGTAACTCCTTTTTTTTTTTAAAATCTATTTCAAAAAAAAAAAAAACATTCTATTTAATTATTAAATTTCAAATTTCTATTAATTTTTATAAAAATAGAAAAAATGAAATTGAAATATAAATTTATAAAATAATAATAATAATAATAATAATAATAATAATAATAATTATTATTATTATTATTATTATTATTATTATTATTATTATTATTATTATTATTATTATTATTATTATTATTATTATTATTATTATTATAATAATACATGTGTTGTTATATTAGTTATTAGAATTATGTAATTTGTAATGAAACCAATTTTAATGATTGAATTTATATTTTTTCTTTCTAAATACAAACTTTTAATTATTATATTCAATACAAATTCAATACAATAGAAAAAAATATTTCAAAAATATTAAAATTTGATTGAACACGTTTAAAAAATAATCACTATGAAACTATACCATATATATATATACCCTTAATCAGTTATGGCCTCCAGTGCTTTTAATATTTCTACATTGTCATAGAAATGAAAAATAAAATGAATATGCAAAGAGAAACTAGGGAAAAATGCAAATTTTAATCAATATGAAAACATATATAATCCACAAAGTCAACTATGCTTTAACCAATATTAACGAAGTTTTGAATCATTAAAATAATGTTGGGATTGAAATATTCTATTATATTATTTGCAATTTTATTTTTTAAACAATCTAACTTTAATACATCTTTGTTACACATCTAATATTGAACAAAATGGAATCATCGATTACTTTATAACCCATTTAAACAATGTTGACATAAATGTAATAAAATCATACACTCATTAATTGTATTTTGATATGTTATATGATTTGTATGGAATATATGATATAAGCAAAAAATTATATATAATGAGAATTTATACAAATAGACTCATAAATCGAGGTGAAAGTAATCTTTGGGTTGATAAATTTTTAATCCAGTAGATATTCAAATGATTAGATATATTAATACATATTTAATGTATTAAAAAAATAAATAAAAATTTGTATTTTAATAAAGATTCATTTCCTTCATTATACTATATCTCGTTTGTTAAAAAAAATACTATTTTTTTTTCCACTTTGAACCATTAATTTAAAAAATAATATATACAATTAGAAAAACTTTAAATTTAAAATTGTCAAATACCTTTAATAATATTCCTTCCTCTTAAAATGCTATTAATTTTGTAACAGAAACCCATGACCTATATAAAGTAACTCTAGTCACTTCATATTACAGAGAAAGTGTGTTCAATTCCATGGGTTCTTTAACTGAGCAAGAATTTGAACGTAAAGCTCTTCAAAAATTCATGGCTCAATCTTTTGCAATACACTTATTGGGGTTACCCACCCAAAAAAATATGATAATTATAAAAAACACAAAATATTCCATGTGGTTATTCTCTGTACACAAATTCATGTGTATTGGAAAAAGAAAACACTTCGTTGGTTATTATCCATATGCATTCAAATAGGTTTTTGTATGTCGGACAACTCAATTAGTTCATGAACGTTCTTATTCCCACCTATGAGTTTTTAAAACTCCACGCGGTCTAACGCTTAACCTGTGATGACCTAGGAAGACACTGACAAGGCTCAGATCAATGAGAAGTGCGTTGGGACTCAAATTTGTGCAAAAAAATTGGTAAATGCCAACAATATTTCTTTGCCCGCTGCTCCAAGATATGCAATCGACACATAGGTTGTCGGATGGATTATGAAGGCTGATGGTGGATTTTTAAGGCTGATGGTGGAGAGAAAGTTTCTTGCCTCGTGGTGGGTTAGAGTTGTGTGGAGAAGTGAAAGAGGATGAGTGATTCAAAGTAGACCCAACGAGAAGCGTTGATAGAAGGATTATAAAGGAAGGGGGAATGCAACAAGGAGCAGGGGAATTTATAGGGGAATGCCCTATTTTAACAAAGAAAGGAGCTAAAATATAGAAAAACCTAGACATTCATTGAGGTAGATTATACTACTACCAAGCCAGTTTTGTTCCCTCTCATCCCTGTCACGTCACACCCTATTATGTTCTTTTGGCATAGAAGAGATTCAAGAAGTACTTGAGGGTGAGGAATGGTTCTCCTCTAAGGGCATCATTTACATATTTGTTAATCTCTAGGTTAAAGTTTATTATTTTCATGATTGGATCTCAGAGTAGTGGCAGCCTCTCATGCAAAGTATGGTGGACATATACTCTAGTTCAAAAATATTTTTCATTGTAGTTTTTACATGTATATATGACAAAGAGAAAATTCAATCGAGGGTGTGGAGATTTGACAACCACCCTTTTGTGATGAAATCCTGGTTTCCAAAAATAAACCCTTTCACTAAAACCCATTTGGGTTTGCATCCACCATATTCCATTATAGTTTTGGTCCAATCTCTACTATAAGATAATAGGTAACTCCATAGGTGAATTTCAATAGGTTGACAATGCTACATCCTTGTTTTCACATACAACCTACACAAGAATCCTAATAAACAAGAACCCTAATTAACATTAACAGTTCAAAGGACCCTCCTACAAACATTATTTTAATGTTGAAGATTGCTCTTCGACCTAACCCCTTGGCTACGATGGCCTACCTTTCCAATGTCATGTTTTCTTCAAGATTAGCCATTTAACCAGAGATTGCAACAGCGCCAAAAGGAAGAAGGAAGCCACTTGGTAGAAGGATTGCCTTACTAATCATATTTTTGTGGATAATGTTGAATTCAAAGGGGATGACTCAGATTCAAAAACAAGGAAGATACAATTGAAGTGGAGCAAACAGAGGAAACTTTAGGGGCAACCCCAAGTTCCCCATCTAAAGCTTCAAGTTCTCCCTCCAAAGAGAAATGTTTAAATGGAAGTTGCAAGGAATCAAGTCAAATTAAGATAGTTATATCTTTCTTTCATGTTTCATCCCTAGATGAAAATAAGGGTCAGATTCTAATGCATAGGAAGAGGGAAAAAAGTCTCAACAAATGCCTTGGTTCAAAGACTTTCCCTTACAAGGGATTAATAAAAGCATTTTTTAGCACTGCAGTTTTGTTGGATCCTAAGAGGCGGTTAGTTTAAAGTAGTCGTATTTTTGGATAATTGTTTGCTTCTTTTTGTTGGGTTTTGTTGTCTCAAATTTATGTGTTGGGTGTTGTATAGACAATTTGTTCCTTGTATGTTTTTTGTTGTGTTCGTAGGGTTACTAATAGAGACATACTTTCAAAGCCTTCATTTTTTAATCTTTATCTCCATTATACAAGGCTCTAGATCCTTTCAAAATTAATATTTCCTTGTATCTAAAAAAAGTTAGATAAAAATGAAATATGTACCACTTATATCACATTTGAATTAAAATTATAGTAAAAAATGAAAAAAATAATTAAAAACAAAAAATTGTGCATTACACTATTTCAATATTATCCTACTTCAAGCATGCTAACATGTTTTAATCATGCACTACATGATTTTTTCAAAAAAAAAAATAGTGAATACTTCTATCTCAATTTTATTTAACCAAAAAAGAATAGAAAATAAACAAAATAAAAATATTTAAAAATCACCTCTTTGTGCATATTGTATAAACATCAATCTTTTTGTTTTTTGTTTTGAAAAACATATGGCTTTCTTCAACATTTCAATAAAATAATATAAGGACATAAAATAAAAATTCAATAGTTAAAAAGAAACTTGTGTTGCACCCTTTCAACTTGGAAGAAGACCATAGTAGAGAAATACAACAAAAAGACAATGACATCCCTTGTATTGAAGCTCTTTTTTGAACAACATTAAAACCGTTGATATGATATCAAGAGGTTCTTTGAATACAAGTCAAGTAAGAGTATTGAATACAAATATATACCAATGCATGTAGAAAAATTTATTTATAATCTATTAATATATGTCTTAAATAATAACTTTTACTCAAGTTATAGTCAAAATGAAAAAAATAAAAAATAAAATAAATAAAAATAAATAAAATAAAAAATTATTATTACATAATACATTTGCCCACAATGAATAAATACTTAATTTTTCATTGGTTTAAAAAATCCTATATTAATAGAAAATTGTTTCAACTTTAAAAAAAAATTAAAAATAAAAATTAAAAAACAAAAAAACAAAACAAAACTTAAAACTTTTTCTAAAATAATTTTAAAACAAATAAATGCAATGAGTTATGATTGAATTGTGATAGATAAGAAGGCCAAAAGTTCAACATTTTTTTTTATAATTTTTTGAAAAAAAAAAAATTATTGCATAATTTCCTTCTTTTCCTACTTCAAACACATGGTTTTTCAGGCACACTAATCTGCGTCTATTTTATGTGAAACACATGGCCTTTTTTAACATTTCAATAAAAAAAATACATAGACATAAAAAAAAGAAATCATTATTTAAAAAGTTGTACTTTTCACTCACTCAACATTGAAAGATGATCATAATGAAAAAATACAACACAATGTTTAAAAATATTGTTTATGTTAAAGCTCTTTAAATTTTTTGAGTCACATTAAAATCATTGATATAATATACACAAGATCATTAAATTCAGAACAAATAAAAACATTAAATATAAACACATACCAATATAAGTGATAAATGTCATTTATAACTAATTAATATGTATTTTTAAAATATTAACTTTTATTCAAATTATGATAAAAACCGAAAAGCCACATGATAATTATTTGTAACTGGAAAAAAAAAAAAAAAACAACACGTTTTTTAATGGTTAAATTTTTTTCATATAATTAAAAAGTAATTACAACCAATCAAAAAACCTTTTTAAAAAATAAATATTACTAATTATAATTAAAATTTAATTTAATTTAATCTAAATATTAATGTCCACACGATGCCAAGAATGACCTATGCACTGAAGAACATAAGACATGAAACCAGGTAATCTAAAAAGCACAAAGTTAAAAAAGCTATAAAATCGCATAATAAAAAACTAATCGATGAAGTCAAATCTCCTCCAAAAACCCATTAACTTGGCATAATAAAAAGCTAACCGATTGGTCAATCTCCTCCAAAAACCCATCAAATTTTAAATGGGAGTAGTGCGAAGCCATGATGTGATGGAAACTCTGAATGCGCCAAAATAAAACAGATCTTCAAAGCAGTCGCCGTATGAGATGCTCAAACAAATCTTTATGCTCACTAAGTTTATATCAATCAAACCCACTAAGTTTAAGTTTATATCAATCATATCAACATTGATGACATTGACGTTGATTAAACGAGATTTGAATCGCATAATCGAATGAAAAGCCAAAATGCGTGTCTATTTTAGTTGTCGGAACGCACATGCTTTTGTTCTTCGTATTTAGCAGAACGGCGTTCAAAGTTTCGCTTTAGATAGTGGAGTATGCATAATACATTATACAGACAGCAGCCTATTCCACTCTTTTTCTTGTCAATTCAAATACATTCCCAAACTTTTCACACTTGTAACCTCTCATTCCACATAAAAATATTTATAAAATATATATTACAGCCAAACCAATCCATCAGAGTTAAAATATTGAAAGTGTCACGGCTGTTTCTTGTCATACAAATTAATAATTATTTTGAAAATGTTAATCATATACATTCTATGATATTATAATTTTATTTTAAAATTGTTAATGAAAAATTAAAAATTTAATATAATATTACAATTCAAATGTATATATTTGTCATTATGATTTGAAATATAAAATATAAAGTAAATTATAAAAATGTATATATGTCTTGTATAACATTGAAAATTTAAATGTAACAAAAATTTATTATTATTATTATTATTATTATTATTATTATTATTATTATTATTATTATTATTATTATTATTATTATTATTATTATTATTATCAACTTTATCCTAGACTTTCATTTTAACACGATGTAATATATTGAGGTGGAGCCGGAGTTGGAGAGGGAGCAGGGTTCGACGCAGCCAAAGCTTTTCTGTCACCAATCATACAAGGTTCTCCTCTTCTACTGGCCGAGAGAAGAATTGTAGATGTAGATCTGGTGGATCAAATAGGGGATCCAATACATCTTGGGAGTCCTAACGAACAACGGAGCTATGATCCCATGGTAATGGAGGTAGTTACAACGCAACCTCCCTTGCGTCCTTCATAGGCAGATGCAGCTTCAAGAAAGGTAAGGGTTAGATATTTAGCTCTAGCAATAGTAAATCCCATTATTAATTTTAAAAACAAAGCTTTTGAAGTGATTGTGGGTATGGAAGAAGAACTATCCGAGTTTGGAATGATTTGCAAGTTTGAGGGTTTTTTTGCCTTCTTTTCGTGATTTTCACACTTCAATTATTGACAGGTGGAAAACCCTTGTTGATGGTAAAATTACCATCACCCTTGTCCAAAAGGTAATTTCATTATTATTTTTAATTTTGTAATAGATAAAGATCTTGTTTTTGAACATTCATGGGACTGGGATAAAAATTGGTTGTTTAAAACGTGGCATTCCAACTTTAACCTACATATTGAAATGTTCAATAGAAAACCTATCTGGATCTGATTGCCAAACATTCCCCTACAATTTTGGAATGAGGGGTTTTTAAAAGCAATTGCTGATGTTGTTGGAAATTTTTGCTATCTAGATTCCATGACTATTGAACATGAACATTCCACTTATGCCCGATTTCTTGCCTATGTTGATCTTTCCAAAGAACTCCAAGAGTAGGTGGAGTTGATTTTGAGGAATAGAACATGGGTTGAGCTGATAGATTATGAGGGCCTCCCATTTAGATGCCATACATGTTTCCTCACATGACATCTTACAAATGATTGTCCTATCATGAAACATAAGAGAAGAAATAATTGGTGGGTAGATGCAGATGTAGAGCATACGACAGTGGATGGTAATCCAGAATTAGGGGAAGATGATCTAGAAATGATTCCAGAAACACTGGTGAAACATTTATTAAAGGGTGGGGAGTCCTCAACCACGAACCTCGATGGGAAGGGGAGACTAGTATTAGAATTGTAAAAGATTGAATGGAGCTTAAAGGTGGTTTCTAAAACTAACATTTAGAAAAGTGTCAAATCCTTGAAGGTTCTTACTTTGGTTTTAGGGGAAAGATTAATAGATACTCTAATGAATCAATTACCAATGGCTACTTTGGAGTTATCCATCCCTATATTGCCAAATCCAGAGGAGTAGAATGGGTGGAAGCTAGTGAAAGGAAAGAAAGGAAGAGATAAAAAGCAACCTGATTCATTAATTATGTTTCTCGGATCTCAAATAGAAAAATGATAAAGAGTGACTCTATGAAAAATAGTTTTTTAATGTAGTTTTTTATTTGATCTAGCTTCTTGGCCACTACTGTTTATTTCTTTCTAGTTGTTGGTGCTAGTTTCATCTTCAAGTTTCAAGGTATGATCTTTAAAATCCCTTGGTTGGTTATTTTGTAACTTTTTTGGGATGGTTGTAGTATTTTTGCTTGCTTTGTTGTATTTTCACACATAAAGTGGTATTTGGGCATAATAAGCCCTGCCTTTTTGTTGGTCTTCAAGGGTTTGGGGTCCCTAGTTTCAAACCCCCCAGTTTATCTTTAATTAAAAAAAACATAGTGTAATACATGTCATAAATTTATATTTTTATTAAATAATTGTGACTAT